>JAQBSW010006776.1:0-45792 GCA_029291075.1 Eudiplozoon nipponicum | reverse complement strand
AATCAATTGCCAAAGGGGCTTAGAGAAACGCCTCCAACTAAATTGCCTTTTGAATTTTTATCTACCGAACTAGAAAAAGTGTTCAGTCCTGCTGATATTTTTAATTTTGATTATGATAATAATTTATCATGGTTAAATAAAATAAAGGATTAATTGTTTTTCAGCAACATAATTTCTCGAGATTCTATCGTCAAATTTTGTATTATTAAAACTGAAATGTTATGCATTATATCATCTTGTTAATCAACAATGCATACAGTCAATTATTAGTCATGGTTCCCTTTTTTCTTACAACATGTTATACTCGAATTATACCTTAAATTTTCCTAATTTTGATGAAGAATCTATCACTCTTTACAGCTGAACTTTCTGATGCTGATAAATTGTACAGTACAACTAATTGCACATATATATGTGATGTGATATCTTTTTTATATTGTACATTTTCTAATTTTATTATTTGATGGAACATGTGTGGTTTGAATCCAAATAAAGATATTCTATTCTATTCAATTCTACAACCATTTCTATAATATAGCGAGCAATCCAGGGCATCATTGAGATTGCTCTTGGTCGCATGGTTATTTAAAAGCCACCTACTGCTGTAGCCTACAGAGTGACGCTGAAGAAGGACTCAAAATAGACGATGTTCAGGCACCATGTCCTTCCTGATCATACAACTCAAATTTCCGTTGCCAACCCGCTCTAAGCACACGGAATTTTAAGCGTCACACATAGAATAGAATAGAAGATCTTTATTTGGATTCAAACCATGCATGTTCCATCAAATAATAAAATTAGAAAATGTACAATATAAAAAGATATCACATCACATATATATGTGCAATTAATTGTACTGTACAATTTATCAGCATCAGAAAGTTCAGCTGTAAAGAGTGATAGATTCTTCATCAAAATTAGGAAAATTTAAGGTATAATTCGAGTATAACATTTTGTAAGAAAAAAGGAAACCATGACTAATAATTGATTGTATGCATTGTTGATTAACAAGATGATATAATGCATAACATTTCAGTTTTAATAATACAAAATTTGAAGATAGAATCTCGAGAAATTATGTTGCTGAAAAACAATTAATCCTGTCTTTTATTTAACCATGAGAAAGTATTATCATAATCATAATTAAAAATATCAGCAGGATTGAACACTTTTTCTAGTTCGGTAGATAAAAATTTAAAAGACATTTTAGTTGGAGGCGTTTCTCTAAGCTCCTTTGTCAATTGATTGTAAATATTGTAAATTTTTGAAAAAGAGAATAGCTTGCTCGCAACATTCCCCACCAATGGTGGAGATATTGCAAAATGACCAGATCTAGTTCCAATTTCATGACTCTTTCTTATTAGATTCATATAGGCACCAGTCCACTGGTTCGAATGGAAAGCTTTTATGCAATAGCACATTCTCCGAAACCATAAAGGATGCAGTGATACAAACTGTAATCGAGTGGCGTATATAGTGCAGGAGATAGGACTAATTTGTTTCACAACTTTTCTTTGTACAGCTTCTATCTTATTAGACAAACCCTTTGTTAAAGGATTCCAAGTAGCGGCAGCATATTCTAATATCGGTCTAATCCAAATTATAAACATTTTATATTTTATTTCACTCGATAAAATATTTCTATTTATTAGTGCCCATCTGTTCTTGGCACTGCCTTCTATCCTTTCAATATGTCTCTCAGCAGAAGCCGTACAATGAATAGTTATGCCTAAATCTTTAATTTCTTGCATAAGTTTAATCTCAAAAACATCATTAATCTCAGCATCATGAAAATAAACATAATTAAAATCCATTGTACCCTTCCTTTTTGCACAAAGGAAGGGTACAATGAATTTTATTAAAGCTCGCATTTCAAAAGAATAATTGAAATCAGTTCTGTTACCTATTTTTAAAGCTCTCGTCTTTTTACTGTTTATTCTCAGCCCTAGTGTTAACAAGTATCTACTTAAATCATACAAATCTAGTGTCACATTATTTTTGGAGAATTCGACATTTTTTGGATCAATTGGAAAGATTATTTTTAAATCATCAGCGAATTTGCAAACTCGACCGTTAAGGATCTTAGTTTCCAAATGTGCAAATACAATTTTAAATAAAATAGGCCCCAAACTTGATTCATGTGGAATTCAACTTGTTACTCTTTTTTGATTTTGATATCAAATCGTTTACTTGAATACTCATTCTTCCATTATATAAATAGTATTTAAGTAATCTAAAAATATTCGGATCAATATTCAATAAACTTAATGCATTGAAAATAGCATCAAAAGATATAGAGTCAAAAGCTTTTGAGATATCTATAAATACAATTAATGCATCTAACTTATTCTCATCTAATGTAATTACATGTTTCCACATAGAAAGCATATTAGTAGTTGTCGATCTATCTTTCGTAAAGCCATGTTGACATAAATCAAAATCAGCCGGCAACATACGTTCTAAATGATCTAGTATCAATTGTTCTATTATCTTCAAAAACGAAGGGATAATGGAGATTAATCTATAATCACTGGCGCACGTTGGCTTACTTACTTTTGGCAACGGTTTAGCTACTATCGTTAGTATATCGATTGGTAATTTCCCATTCTTCAAAATTCTATTTATAAAGTTGCAGAGCGCATTCATAAAAGTTAAGGGTAATTAATGCAGGTTATCAATCGAAATACTAAGATGATCTTTTTGTTTTTTTATTTGATTTTTAACATTAATTTTATCAATTCATCACTGTCAAAAACAAGTCCTGGTTCCTGGTCTCCCAAAGGATCAGGTAGTTCCATGAAATTTCTTTCATTCTATGGGTTACATATCAATTTGCCAAATACTTCATCCAATTCACAGAAATTCACTTCTCAAAATAGAATAAAATTATAGATATTTACATTTATTTATTTATTTATTCACATTCTTCAAGCCAATGCTGCAGATTTGTTTACTAAGTAAATATTTTACTAAGCAATGTCTATTCTGTAAACAAATTTACCCAGATTGGCCTGTGTAATAATAATATATATATGTATATATATGTAATAATAAAAATAATAATAATAGTAATACATTTATTTGGCATCAAAGGCCAACAGGCCCGATTACTGAAATAACAAATTAAAGGTAAGATATGTGGAAGTGAATGAAATTGTGACTAGCAAAGAATTTAATAACAGGGTGGGGGGAGTTGTGGAAGAGAAATTTTTTTATCAACTTCATGATATTTCAATCTGGTGAAAAATAAAAAAGAAATTCCATTTTACTAGTTAAGATGAATTGGAGTTCAGTCCACGAAGTGTCCGAGCATCTATGCGGGGTAGGCTGGATTCGGAGAGATGAGTATGAGTGTGAGTTCGAAAATGATGGCGTACCGGAAGCAGACGTCGACCGATGGAGTTCTTTGTTGTGGATATTGAATTTCTGAAATGAAGTATTGACCAGGATGGAGCCGACTAGATTGAAGCTAATGTGTCGTGCAGGGATCACTGGCGTCCGTTGAACAAGGTTATGACTGATGGTAGACGAGGAGGAGTCAATGTCCAATGCAAACCGTTGGGTGGTCCAGCGGGCTTTTGAGTTTCCGGTCTTTCGCTGAAACAAAAAGTAAAAGGATTGGTTGAACAAAACGAGGTAAAGTATCCACTATATGGGTATGATAGAAAGAAAAATGAAAATAGAAATGGTATCAGGGAGTTAAGAGTGAGATATTTAGAACCAGAGGGGAAAATTGGAAATTAGATAACAGTCAGAGGGATTTCGCCCCCCAAAATCAGTAAAGAGAATAGCCGGGCGTAAAAGGAATGTTATGAATTAAGAAGGAACCAATTTTGCTTCCAATCGGTCGTTTCACAAAGAGATTTGTGAAAGAAGTACTTATGGGCCGCCTTTTTATATTCGTGCTGGGGTAGGAGCTTTATTTCCGTGGGAAGAGCTTTGAATACACTAGTAGCTTTGGAAAAGAGATAGATTTAGAAAAAAATATATTGGGGGTTTGGTTAGATTGGATAGAGGAGTTGCTAGAACGTGTGGCGTAGTGGTGACTTGGGTGAGCAAAGTTGAACAGTGATAGGCAAGTTGTGATCTTATGGATAAAAGAAATGAGAGGAAGGTGACGGGTAAACCAAAGCGGTAGAAGGTTTGCCAAGAGTAGGCGTTCCCGATAATTTTGGCTGTGGAGGTAGGCTCGCTTTAGAAATCTGTAGGAGGTCTGTTCGATGACATACGATGAAGCGAGAGTGGAAGGACAGTAGAATGAGCTGGAGTATGAAATGAGGGGTAGGACGTTGACTTTGAATTGCGTGAGTTGGAGAATGAGGTTGTTTGTTTTGAAGAAGATCAGATGGGCCCATTTGACGAGTTTGGAAGTAGTGTGTGTAAGATGTGGGGAGAAGTCTAGGGATTTTGAAAAATAAATACCATGTTGTTTGGCCGAATCTATTATTTCAATATGAAGGGGATAATTTGCATCTGGAATAGAGTTTCATTAAACGTGTCTTGGCGGGGTTTAGTTTGAGACCGATATTGCTAAGCTGCGATTGGAGCGAGGATAAAAGCTCCGATATAAGGGATAAGGAAGGGTTGGATGCTGTGGAGTTACTGAATACTTTGACCATGTCATCCGCATATTTAAACAGTTTGAAAAGGTTATCTTCAACCTCTACCTGCGCGAGTGTAATGTTGAAAAGAATAGGTCCAAGTACGGAGACCTGGGGAACTCCAGATCGGATAAGGGCTAGCCTCGAGTGACTATTTCCGACTTTTACAGTCGCGCATCGGTTTTGGAGATAGTAACTGATAAGATTGAGGACGATGCTGCAGATACCGCTTCTCAATAAGGCGGATTCAATTGCTGAAAATGACAGCGAATCAAAAGCCTTGGATATATCCATAAAGAGGAGAGTGCACTCATGACCTTTGGAGAAGGAGAAATTACCATGATTAAGAACACTAACTAAGTTGGTTGAAGAGGAGCGGCCATTCAAGAAGCCATGTTAGTCATCGAGGAGATAGAAGTTTTCCTCAGATTTAATGGAGGGGTAGATTAGGTTGTATAAGACCTGTCGAAGATTTTAGTGAAAGAAAGGACGATAATAATGTGGCGGAGATCATTGAATGAGAAGATTGACGAAGTGTCATTTTTTGGGATAGGAGAGGTCGTCGGGTTAAGCCAGTCCGGGGCATGATAGGTAGTTTTGAAGCAACGGCTGATAACATCAGCAAACAGAGAGAAGACATTCCAGCCAAGAAGTGCAATCATGCTGACCAAGACACCATATTGATCGAATTGGTGTTTAGATTTAATGTCTTTAATTGTTTGGACGACGCAAGCCGGTGAGACGTTCAACCAGCATTGGTTCTTAGTGTCTCTGTTGTCTAACATCTCAGCAAGCGGAGTGGGATTGGAAAAGGAGTCGAGGAGATAAGTTAAATAGTCGTCGGCGAAGCAGGAGTCGTCCGACTGAGAGAAGTTAATATACGAGGTTTCGGGCTTTTGCAGCAAATGGTTAGGAGCTGAGCGGATGCGACTTTTGACGTGGAGCGCTTGTTTGTTGATAGCCTGTTTAATGTGCCCATCGATACAATTCAGTGCGAGGGCGCGAACAAATGACGATGTGCGTAGTCAAGATTTGCGTGCGAGGTTGTCGTGTGTCTTAAACAAATTGTTCAACTTATTCGTCGCGTGTAAGTGTTGAATAGAGGTGGTGGAATTTAGGTCGGAGGATAAGATGTTATGAACTTCGGAAAAGCATGAGATGTTGTTTGGGCGAAAGAGGTCCCTCCAGTTAACGGCATTACAGAGTCTGCGAAACTCTTCCCAGCTAGTGAATCGCCTGAATGATTGGGTGTCTTCTCTAGGGATAAAAGATAAAAAAGCAATGAGGAAGGATACCTGACATTGATCGAGATTAGAGAAGATCTCCCGAGATTGGACATCGGTCACTTCTTTGTTGGAGTGGACACAATCCAGTTCGTTGTTGCCTTGAGTAGGAAAGTGCACGAATTGATTTAGCAGGATATCCACGAAGAGTCGAAGCAGTGGGGGACTTTCAGAAGTTAGATTTTGCCAGTTGACCATGGGGAGGTTGAGGTCACCCACAACGACGTACCAATTGGAGTGCTGAGAGAAAAAGTGGGTAAAAGTTGAGCCCCGTGAGTGTCGTCGATAATTGAGAGGTAGGGTATCAGTAGACGACACAGGTATATATACTTTGGTTATGGATCTGTAGCTGAAACGATAAAAATTCCAATCCTAGAGAGTTCGATGTTGACAAACGTTTGGGCATGAGCAACGTTCGGACATAGGCAGTCAGCCCGCTTCTACGAGAAGCGTTCGGGGGCATTCTGCTGGCGGCCGGGGCGAGATCGAGGGCTGATGAAGGTGACTAGCCGCTCTTTAACGAGGCTGGAGTGGTCAGCGTCGATCTAGATCTCTTTTTTCCCATTTTTGTCGGGTGGGTGAGATAATTGGAGGATATGAAAGCAAGAAGGAGGCGAGATATCTGGGCTCGAGGTGGCGCTCTGGAGTGCAGTTGGTAGGGTGAGAGGGAACTGGAACTGATCAGGGGCTGAGACGCAACTGTCTTGGGTGGGGTCGATGAGGTTTTCGGAAGAAGAAGTTGAAGTTGATGGGGCTGAGTCGATATCTAGTTTGGCCTTAGGCGCCTTACGTTTATTCGGCTTCTGGACCACAGCATCCGTCGCGAAAGTGACAAGACGAGGGGATGTGTATCTGGCAGATGAAATAGGGGGAGAAGGTGCGTTATTTGGGGACTTTACACGTCTTGTTCGGCGACGAAGACGTGATAAATTTTAAGACTGTGTGGGGGGGGGATGGTCGTGGAGTAAGGGCTGTAGGTGAAGGGTAGCCCTTCAAATCGGGAGTACGTCAGCAGGAGAGGACTGGAGGAAGGGGCGTCGCCGAGGAAGCCGCGTAAAATGAGCGGCTTTTCTTTGGATTGCTCCAGCCCGGAAAGGCGTGGCTAGCTGCAGGAGCGGCAGTGGTGTCCGGCTGTGGGGTCTGAGCTTTCTCTAAAGTTCTTTGAAGTAGCGTGCAGTCACACTTTAATTTGACTTTTCCAGATGATAAAAGGGGCGATTGCAGTTTGAGATGACTAAGCTTACCGTCTGATAGTTTTTTGTGCGAGGAGAGAACAAAGGTGCGACACATTCCCGAAGAGATCTCTTTAAGGTGGCTGAAGTTATCCCCTAGTTGACTGATGAGATCTGAGGCCAGATCGTCCTTTGAGAGGGGAATGTGTGGAGACCATAGAAAGAGGTTTAGCTTGCTGTGGTTTCGTATAGCAACCTCCCTAGCTACACTATTCAAAATCTCATCTGCCTGACGCTGTAAATGGGGCTGTAAGGTGGAGATTGAAAGGTTGCCAGTCAGTGCTCCAAGTAGTTTGGTAACAACCGCCATGTTTTGCTGGAGGTGAGCAAGATTGGAGATAAGATTTTGGGTTAAGAACGGGGAGATGGGGGCTGGCGATGAAATCTGGTTCATGGTGGAGTGAGATAAAAAAGCAGATATAGTGTAGATTACGATGAAAGAGAGGAAAAATGTGTATTAATGAAAGAGAAAGAATGAGTAATATAATGTCACTACGAAACGTAAAAATCGGGTGAGCTAAGAAAAAATCCTTGATATCTGTAGGTTAATTCCAAGAAAATGGTGTAATAAAATTCGAGGTGAATCCTAGAAAGAAATCAGACAGGAAACCACGATAATCTAAAATTAAAATCAAACTGAAACCCGATATCCTTTTAAAATTAGAGAATTATTGGAAACCACAAACACGCCCTCTCCGGTCGTTGTGTTCTGTCAGACAAAAGGAAGATATTTCCTCCGATAAAATTAAAGTGACATTTATTGATAAATTTACACCACTTTGGCTGATTGAAAGAAATTCGTATATTTTCCAGAATATTCTTTGGTTAAATACTTGACAGTATATATACTTTTGAATTGTGCGTAATTTCAGATTTGGTTATCTGTACGTCAATGGCCTGACTTTTCTCTTATTCCTCTCCAATTAAAAGTTTACCCAATTTTAACAATACTCCTGCTATCATTTTGTCTTTTGGGCCTCGTACATATTCGTTCTGGAACAGGTAATTTTAACAATTTTGTTTCCGTGTTATTTTTCCGTTAAGAAGTTTCATTGGCCTTGCCTAACACTAAGTTATCAAATTAATAATTAAGTACGATCAGCATGGAAGCTAATCTTAAATTTGAGGACACAAGCAAATTAGCTCAAGATATGACATGCATATATTTAATGTATGTGAACGAGAGTTCTAGCTTATCAGATGCAGTTGTACAATTAAGGACTGAACACGACTTGACATCTATGGGGTTCTCAGTTACTAATGGGTATGGAGCCTCTACAAAATATGGCGACCACGCCAGAGACAGAACTGTGGAAAAAGATCTGTATAATGCATTTGAGTTACTAATGGCCGAAATTCAACAGAGATATCAGCCTGGAATATCGGCACAAATATGCGAATTATTACGCCTAGAAAAGATGGGGCGTCAACTACCATCAGTGTTTTATAAACTCCTTTGTACGAAAGCTTCTGGTTTGAATATATCTAGAGATGTGGTGAATTCTATTTTTACAGCTGAGCTACCATCCAGGCTTAGAACCACATTAGAGATATTTGACACAATAAATGTTGATTGGCCAACTAGATTCAGAAGGCTAGACGGAGTGTATAAACAGCACGAACCAGAGATACATGCTGTAACGACAGATTCTGTCATGGTGTAGCCAGTTAGGGCAGATACCGAAACCACCCTGACACTACAAGAAAGTGTGCGTTATTTATGTAGAGAAGTTGCTGGTATACATCGACAGATGGATGATATGGCAAGAGCTATTTCGCAACTTCAGAGTCAGGATAGAAATACAAGACGTCGAGGGAGTCACTCGCGTCAACCCTATAATGGGCCACGCGGATGTTGTAAGTCACATTGTGAATATGGTCGAAGTGCAAAGTGTCATGAAGAAAATTGCATATACCTGCGTTTAGGTGGACTCAAATGGAAAGGAAGCACTAAACCGGTAGAGAGGAATCCATCACCGGGAAAAGGATAAAACCCCCGCTAGTAGGAGCCGTAGGGGAGGTTTCATTGCAAAGTCTCCCAGACATGACTTTAAAAGGCATACTTAAGGCAAAAGTGAAACATGCGACAATGTCAAATTGCACCGATACAGAAAGCAAGATGGTCAGATTCTTACTAAGCGGAGATCTGGAAAACATTGCCGGATTATCCAGCAACAAATTCATTATTAAAGATGAAGTAACTGAACTGGAATTTCTTATCGATACGGATGCTGAAGTAAGAATAGTTAGGTCAGACGTGGTGGAAGCAGATTGCCCCACATTTGATTATGAACCATGGGCCGCAAATGGTAGTCCGATTGGATTCAAGGGGATGAAAGAAATGTCGGTGACTTTGGCCAGAAATCTTCGTTTACATGGAATTTTCTCGTAGCCGATGTCAAGGACCATATCATTGGGATGGATTTCTTGACACAATTCAAGTTGACTTTAGATCCCAAAACTAAGACTATCGCAGAAGGCGTAGGAGTGTTAACACACACTGAGTCTAACACATCAGCAGTTAGAACAGTTCTTTTACCCAGCCCCACGGTCGCACATGATTTTGCCGACATCATAGAGAAACACCTTGCAGTGTTTCAAACTTTCAGTACCAAAAGAACAGGAATGAAGACAGGAATAGAAAACCAAATACAATTGGGGGCTCCGTTTCCTTGTTCAACAAAAGCTCAACCATTGACACAACACAAACAACAAGTTTCTTTGTCCGAATTTCACCAATTGTGCAAAGTGGGGATTTGTAGAAGGTCAAATTCCAATTTTGCTTCCCGAATAGTTGTAGTAACTAAACCTGAACCAGGAAAATGGAGGGTTTGTGTAAATTATCCTCTTTTAAACTCAGTGACGATAGGTGATTCTTATCCTCTCCCTAATCAGAGTACTCTGCTACGAGACATAATGGGATATTAAGTTTATTCAACTTTAGATCTTCAGAAAGCGTACTATCAGATACCGATGTAGGAAAGTTCTTTACCACTCACCGCAGTCAGATTTCCAGGAGGGGGATCGCATGAATTTATTCGAATGCCTCATGGTTTGAAAAATGCCAGTCAGACATTCCAGCGTTTGGCTGAAGAAATTCTTCAGAATTGTCCATTTGCGAAGGTGTATATAGACGACATAATAATTTTTAGTCGCTCACGTGATGAACATTGTAGGCATTTGGAAACGGTTTTGAGCAATCTGGATCAATATTGATTAGTGGTCATACCCAATAAGAGTATCATTGGATGCTCTTCAGTTAAGTATATTGGACATGTATTTTCCAAAGATGGAATTAAACCTTTGGAAGTAAAAATCCAAGCTATCAAGGACGTAACGGAGCACCGAACCGTGCACCAGTTGTGAAGGTTCTTGGGCATGATCAGCTATCACTGACAATTCATTCCAGGTCTAGACTGAATTACAGGATCGTTAACACGCCATCCCACATGTGAAAAGAGCACGATCAAGAAGTCTTGGCCTATCAATTTGAGTCAAGAAAACCGAGAAAAATTCCAGAGGTCCAAGGAAATGCTAAATGACATAACCACACTAGCACCTGTAGATTGGGAAAAGCCATTCGAGCTAATCGCAGATAACTCAGATGTTACAAAAGGGGCAGTGCTTCAGCCAAGAGTCAATGATATAGTAATACCGATTGGATTTCATAGCCGAAAGCTTAATGATAGAGAAAAAAGATATGATACTTTTGGTAAAGAGCTTCTTGCTGTATGTGCCGCAGTGCTACATTTTGGAGCATTATTCAGATTGTCATAAATTCAAGTTATTGACATATCATAAGCCGTTGATCAACATACTTGGTAACACAGCAAGGCTTAATTACTCTTGCAGAGTAAATAACCCGGTTAGCAGAGTTCAATTTTACTGTGTCTCATATATCTGGTAAAGAGAATGTTGTAGCCGATGCACTTATCCGACCGAATGAAGCAGATATCAAGCTTATAAATCAAGGTCCATTAAAGAATCTAGATGATTCTCAAAACAATTTAGTAAATCAAATCAAGGAAGCGCAAGTATTGGATCCCTTTACGTTAGTTTTGTCCAAGAGACCAGGATATTTTCGCAAACTTCTGAGTGGCAAGTGGTTGTTATGCGAAACGTCCAGAAATCAACCACGACCATATTTGCCGTTGGAGTTACGTGCCAAAATTATCCAACAATTACACAATATAGGACATCCATCCATAAAAGCCACTATTCGATTTATCAACAAAAGATATGTATGGCCACACATGTCGAAAGACATACGGGTATGGGCAAGAGACTGTGCCAAGTGTCAAACGTGTAAGGTGTGGAGACATACCAGAACGGAGATACAGAATATTGGGATACCAATTGGACGGTTCAGACACGTAAACATAGATATTGTTGAAATGCCTGAAGTCAATGACCAAAAATATTTGCTAACAATGGTAGATCGATTTAGTCGCTAATTTGAAGTAGCGATTTTGAAAGATATGGCAGCGCAAGAAGTCGTGTTTGCATTCCTACATAATTGGATATCACGTTATGGTGTTCCGGAAGAAGTCACTAGTGATCGCAGTAGTCAATTGATGTCAGAGCTTATCGTAAGATCTCCCAATATCATAAAAACAACTCTATTGCATACTAGCGCATACAATCCACGAGAAAATGGGATGGTAGAAAGGCTGCATCGTGAACTGAAAGCTACGTTAAGGTGTACTAGTGGAACAAGCTGGATACACGATCTTCCTATAGTATTACTTGCCAGGCGCAACAGATATAGAGCACAATTAGGAACTTCAATAGCAGAATTGGTTTACGGGGAATCATTAAGTTTGTCTGGATATCGTCTAATAGAAACTCCAAGTAGTCCTGATTGGGCTTCTAGATATGTAGATTGGTTTGTAGGAGCACTACGACCAAGACAAGAAAAGCAAAAACCAAGTGCTATATGTCCTCTGATCTAAGATCGACTTCGCATGTTTATGCATATAATGAAAATAGGAAGAACTGTCTGACACCTTTTAACAAAGGAACATATAAGGTCAAGAGGATGACTGACAAAAATGTCATCATAGAGATAATTGTGTTACTTTGGATCGTTGCATTCCCTAGTTTATCTGGATTGACGATAGGACTGAATTACCAGATGAGTTGAATGACCATCGTTCCATGGACGAATCTGATGTGTGCAATCCAATCATGCAGGCACATAATACAAATCAGCAACTTTCACAAGACGCGTTGTCGAACATACCAACATCATATTCTACCGAGTTACAAGACCAAAATATTCTTTCAACACCAGGCGAATTAGCAGTGACAGTGATAACTGTACAGGACGCAATGTCTACGTCAGGAGCGCCATTATGCACAACTCATTAAGGAAGAGTACAACGTCAGCTGAAGAACTATGATTACGCCTATAATTAGCCATCTTTTTTGAGAAGGTGGTGTATGTCGAGGATCATATATCCTCCGACAAAATTAAAGTGTTATTGATTGATAAATTTGAACCAACTTGTCTGATTGAAACGAATTTTATTTAAAACGAAATTATTCGTTTATTCTCTAGAACATTCTATGTTTAAATACTTGACAGTATATATACTTTTGAATTGTACGTAATTTCAGTTTTGGTTATCTGTACGTCAAGGGCCTGACTTTCCTCAACAATCTGCATTTATTCCTTTTCTCCAATTAAAGTTTACCCAATTTTAACAATATACTCCTGCTATCATTTTGTCTTTTGAATCGTACATATTCGGGACGTTCTGGAACAGGTAATTTAACAATTCTGTTTTTCACGTCTTATTTCTTTCCAGGTTATTTGATCGTGTGTTTTGCTACGTAAGAAGTTCACATTGCCTTGCCTAACACTAAGTTATCAAATTAATAATTAAGTACGATCAGCATGGAAGCTAATCTTAAATTTGAGGACACAGGCAAATTAGCTCAAAATTAAGCAGGTATGAGGTAATAGATGTGAATGGGAATTCTAGCTTATCAGATTCAAATGGGCAAATTAAGATTGATAATGACTTGGCATCTATGGGGTTTTCAGTTACTTATAGTAATGGAGCCCCCACAAATAATCTAATTGGAAGCGAATCTGGTTCCTCCCTAACCCATAACTTTTCTTCTTATCCTTATGCTTTTATCTAGTTTTGGAGCGTGAAGTCTCTTCTGGCTAGCCTCTTCTTTCAACTTTTCGCTTTTGATCCTCAAATTCAAATATGGCCTCCCTGATACCATTTCTATTCTTATTTTTATTCTACCGCATCCAAATATTGATTACTGTGCAACAATTTGCTCTACTAAATCTCTTCTTTTTATTTCAGCAAAAAAACCGAAATTCGAAAAGCCTACTGGACCACCCAAAGGCCTCCATCGGACGCTGGTTCCTCCACGTTATCCATAAGTCGTAATCTCGCTCATCGAAAGTCAGTGATTCCCGCACGCAACACTGACGTGCGGACTCTCCACAAGCTTCAATCTAGTCGACTTTACCCTAGTCAATACTACCCTACAGAAACCCTAGATCTACGGCAAAGAACTCCGTCGTTCGGCTTCTGCAGCAGATACCCCATCGCCTTCCAACTCAGAATCAAATTCGTCTGTCCGACACCTGTAAATCCCGCAAAGATACTCGGACTTTTCACAATCTATACGCTAGTCGATCCTTCCTAGTGCAACGGAATCTCCTTTCCATCATAACGAACTATCAAGAAGTTGATGAAAGGAATTCTCTTTCTCAACTCCCTCCTCCCTATGTTTAAATACTTTGCTAGTCACAATTATATTCAACATTACATATCTTACTTTTGATTTTTACCTCATCATTTCCACTATTGGGCCTTTTGGCCTTTGTTGCCAAATAAATGTATAATGTATTATTATTATTATTACTGAATAATATTACCATGTCATCTGCATATTTGAACAGCTTGAGTAGGTTGTCTTCAAATGCACATGTGCGATTGTTAGCTTGAAATGTACAGGGCAGTGTACTGAACCCTGGAGACTCCAGTTCGGATAAGGACTGACCTCGAATGATTATTTCTGAAATTTACATTTGTATAACGGTTTCAGAGATAGTAAGTGATAATATTAAGAACGCCGGCCTAAATACTACTGCTCTATAAGATGGATTCAATTTCCGTAATAGATTATGAATCAAAAGCTTTAGATATATCTAGGGAGAGGAGAGTGCATTTATGACCTTTATAGATAGAAATGTAGCAGTGATTAAGGACACTGACTAAGTTGGTAGAATAAGAGCAGCCATTTAACAAGACATTTTAATCATAAAGGAGGCAGAATTTATCTCGAGATTTAGTGAAACAGTAGATTAAGCTATATAAACCATGTCGAGTTTTTTGTGAAATAATGTTAAATCTAGTTATTGGGCCGAGATCTTTGAATGGGAAGATTGACAATGTGCCATTTTTGGGATAGGGGAGATCGTCGAGTTAATCCACTCCGGTGGAAGATGGGTAGTTTAGAGACATCTGCTGATAACATCAGCAAGCACAGAGAAGTGGTTTCGAAACTAGATGAGCAATAATGATAAAAAAGACACCGTATTGATCAAATTGGTGTTTAGATGTAATGAATTTCATTGCTTGAACGACGATGGCCGGCGAAATGTTGAACCAGCACAGATTCTCAGCGTCACCGTTATCGAGCATCTCAACAGATGGAGTGGGAATGAAATATGAAACCACGAGATAATTTAGATTGTCGTCGGAAAAGCTGGAGACATCAAAACGAGAGAAGCTTATGTTTATTGTTTTTAACATTTGTAACAATTGGTTTTTGATGATTGTGAATATTTTTTAGGAGATGGGTGCTGTTCGAATGCGTCTTTCGATGCAGAGAACTTGTTTGATGAGCTCGTCCATACGCAACAGTGCGAGAGCGCAAACAAGTGAAGAGTTGTGTAATCTAGAATTACATGCAAGGTTGTCACGTGCTTTAAAGAAGGTTTCCAACATTTTCGTCGTGCGAATGTATTGAATAAAGGTTGCAGAAGTAAAGTGAGAAGATAAGGCGTTATGGACATCGGAAAACATGAAGCGAGATTGTCTGGGAGAATTAAATCTATCCAATTAATGATGTCACGGAGTCGGCTAAACTCACTCCAGTCAGTGAATCGTCTGAATGATTGAGTGCTCTTTCTTGAGATAGAGGATGGAAGATGAATAAGAAAGGATACCTGGCAGTAGTCGATATTAGAAAAGATCTCCAGAGATTGAAAATTGGTCAAATCTTTGCTGAAGAGGACACAATGGAGTTGGTTGTTTCTCCGGATAGGAAAGTGCACAAATTGATTTAGTAGATATTCCACAAAGAGCCGAAGTAACGGATGATTTTCTGATGTTAGGTTGTGACAGTTAGCCAGAACAATTTTGAGGTCACCCACAATGATATATTGATCGGGATGTTGAGAGAAAAAGTGGATATAAGTTGGGCCCCAAGAATTTCGTCGATTATTAAGAGATTATAGGATCTACAGGCAACGCAACAGATAAGCTTAGAGCTAGAATGAGTAGTTGAAATGAAAAAATTCAAATCCTAGTGAGTTAGATGTAGACAAACATTTAGGCATGGGAGAGTATCGGACATAGGGAGCCAGACCACACCCTCAGCCAACAGCTCTGTCGCTTCGAGAAAGAGTTTAACTATTGATGAGGAAAAGATAATCGCAGTGTATGGAATGGGGCAGAAACGATTCAACTAAAAAGCAAATATCTAGCTCGTTTGAGGACAAAAATGCTCAAATTTCTTTGATTTTGGACGTAAGTGATCTAAAATTGATAAGAAATGCCGAAAGGGATCCATGGGAAAGTATGTTAGACCGGAATTGAAAAGCGTGCAGCAGATTTTCGGTGGTATCGGAGCGTGACCGAGGGCTAATAAGGGTGGTTGATTGCTTTTTGATGAGAATGGAGCGATCAACACCGATGTGGAATTTCTTAGACTCGCTTTTATCAGGCGGGTGTGGGATTTGAAGGTTTTGCAAGCAGGACGATGGCATATTTTCTGGGCTTGAGGGGCTGATCTTAAGCAACGTTACGGGGGTAGGAGTGAAAAAAAACCTGACCAGAATGAGTCTTCTCTGTCCTGGGTGGTGTTGGAATAGTTTGAAGCGGAGGAGGTTGTAGGGAATAAATTGGTGGCCCGCGTGGTCAAAGGGGTCTTACGTTTTGACGGTTTCAAGACCTCTGAACTGGTCATGATATTGGCTAGACTTTAAGATTTAGGACTGACGCTAGAGACTAAAAGAGTGGTTCTGTTAGTGTCGGTCGTTACGCGACAGGGACGGTCACGATGACGCGGTATATCTTGGGTTTGTTGGGTGGAATTTGGAGTTTCGCTGGATGAGCTAGTGGTTAAGAGTAGCCCTTTAAATCGGGGAGGTGCTCAGAATGATGAATCCGAAGGAAGGAGCGTCACCTAGGATGCCTCCGTAATATGAATGGCGTATTTTATTACTTCAGCCAATGTAAACGTATCTAGTTTCAGAAAGGGTTAGGGTGACTGTCGGGGAGGTCCGTGTTTGTTCGTCTGTCCGCTGTAACAAAAATTAATCACGCTTTAATTTGTCTTTGCTTGTCGATATAAAAAGGCGATGAAGACTTTATCCGATCCAGCTTATCGTTGGACAGTCTTTTGTAAGAAGAAAGCACAAAAACACGACACTTACCAGTAGAGACATTTGTGAGATGATGTAAGTTGTCTTCCATCTGATTGATCAGATCCCAGTCCAGATCATTTTTTGAGAGCAGACAGTGGGGAAACCAGAGGGAAAGGTTGCGTTTGCTGTGATTGCGCAAAGCAACCTCCCTCACAACGCCAATAAGAAATTCATCGGTTTGACGCAACAGGTGTAGTTGCAAGGTGGAAATTGAGAGGTTTCCAGAAAAAGCTCTGAGCTATCCAGTAACATCTGCTACTTGTTGCTGTTGGTCATCAAGATTGGATAGTAACTTCTAAGTTAAAAAATTGGAGCTGGAATCTGGCGGCAAAATCTGATTTATGATAGCGGAATGTGATAAAGAAACAAATGTATTAGAGAAGAGGGCTCGAAAATCATGTATGTCTATGGAAAATTCTGATGAAATAAAAATTAAATCAACAAAATATATATGTGAATTCCAAGACGAAAAATCTAGAAAATCTAATAGAAAAACTAAAAACCCGATCTGAGTTCAAAATTATATAAATACAAAAGCAGAACCACTTCGGGTGATGCGCTTTGTCAGCCGGTGCTTTGTGCCTGATGTAAATGTTCTTCTCTGTTGACTTGCAGAAGCCTTCTGGTTTCTCGCTAAGTCTGTATCATCTTTGTGAGTCGATAGGAGTTTGATGGACAGTTTTCCATTCAACATTTAACAAGTTGAGACCTGCGATTTACTGTAATATGCTATGAGTGAGATTCTTCCCCGAGATATCAATAAGAATGATAATTTGTGGCCAATTAAATAATTTATTTGCAAAATTCAACAGTGAAAGATTCAAATAGAGGAAAACATATACGAGTGAACCAAAACAAACAAAAGTGTACTTTCTGTCGACACAATCTCAAAAAGAATAAATTTTATGGTCAGCAAATAAAAACCTGATAATTTCGAAAATATCAACAAAGAAAATTTCAAAAAAGTTTCAACATTTTAAGAAGTACAAATTTTTTAAGAAACCAGCGGTAACTTTAAATGTAAAAAAACAAATTGATTAGTTTTTTATGGGGAGTTAATAGACCTCTACATACAACCTCATGTTTAAAATGCATGCGCTTGCACAAACGTAGTAATCATTCTTTGGTTTCTAAACAACTCTTCCAGAAGGAGTTTCCCCATGTCTTTCTGGAACTTAGCTAAGTTTCATTTTCAGAAATTGTCGGTCTCTTTCTTCCGTTGTCTTGGATTTAGGCTTCATTACTTTTTCATGTTTGTTTGACTCTTGCTCCTATCCCATATCTTCGGGTCAGATCTCGACTCAGGATCGTGGTACTTTGATGAGTATTATTTTTTAGCATGGCTTATGTTTAGTCATTTTATTATTGTATGAACAGAGCACTATTTTCAGCTTTCCAGTCTTGCTTGTAGCACGACAAATGTTTAATCATTCTTTTCCCGAATGTAAAGAATACTTCTTCCAAATTATTGATGTTCTTACTGTTAAAATATGAATACTGCTCATTTTCGTAAATTAGACCGATTTTTTAGAACGGTCTATTTCTTTTGTTTATATTATTAGTAACATTATTAAGGTTTGGTTGTCATCGTAGAATGTGATCGAACTCTAAGGTTATTTTGATTACAAATGTAGAGGCTTCAATCCTATTAGTAAATGAAAACCTCATAGATGCCAAGTCGTTTTCATTCTTAATATACTCATTTGAGTCTGATAAGCTAGAATTCTCGTTCACATCTATTAAGTTTATGCCTATTATATCTTGAGCAAACTTAATTTTGTCCTCATACTTAAGTTTAGCCTCCATGTTAATCGAACTTAAATATATATTTAATAACTTAGTGTTATGCTATATAAGGTTTTTGCGAATTATGTAGGATGTGTTTCGTTTATTGTAGGTAGTATATTCTAGGGGTACTTTTCGCTATTGCTTTCTCGTTCCTGATTTTGTACCCCTACTACTTATCAATGGTTGCTATTATTAGTACCCGAGCATTCAATCAGTCTGTTCCTTTTCAGATGGTTAATATTAGAAGGCCGAAGAAAGGTTTCATGTATATATTACACCAATGTAGCACATAAATATAATTCACTGTTAATCTGGATTGAAGGAGTTGGATGGCAATAATACAGATTTTTTAATGTAAAATTATATCTTAAACACTAATCTCAGTTAGTCTAAATTGAATATATGTTTGTCAGCTGTAAAAATGGTTTTTATGCAAAAATATGATTTAAATGTCATTCACAATTAAGCTAAATTGTCCGTCTTCTAGACGTCAAAAATAAAAGTGATTTAAGTTTATCATAGAAAATTGTTTTATGCTCAATCAGTTATTCGCGTACAAAGGTCTGAATTGCTCAACATTTATGCCATCGATTTAAAACAAATGATACATGGAAAAAGTCATCGTTAAAGGTTATCACTATAAAAAGAATGTAAATCGTTTAAGGACTTCAATGACACAACTCACAAGTGTTAAGATCACCGTTTGTAACGATTCTATCTCAGTACATGATATTAATATATTGTTCTCTGAAGTTCGGATAATCCAAATTGTCAAACTAATAGGAATAAGTTCACTATGACCAATAGTCCACCGCGTGTTTTCTTCGTTCCCAGCGCGGTTCTGTTCTTTTTATAAAAACACTATTAATTACACATAAAATTTCAGTTTAAGAAATATCGGTTAAAACTGCTTGAGACTAGAAAGGATTGTTCCTAAAATCACAGCTAAGAGAAATATTGTTTAAGGACAGAGTTAGAATATTTGACCTTAAAGAGCACAGCGTTTGTAAAAATTGATCTTCGTTGGGTTGTAACACGGAGCCGCGTGTTACATACACCCCCCCGACAATGAAAATTAGTACACCATGAAGGGGGCTAACCTTCCAGGAAGTGTTATTGCTCTGCCGTACCGTGTAATGACTGATTTTGGCTCTGACAACACTGATTCTGGTTCTTCTATATCTCGCGGCGGCGTGACGGCTTCAGTTGGCTCGGTTGTTGATGGGACGTCGGGCGTCAATCCGATGTTAGCAAGACTGTCTGGGGGTGGCGTTCTCGTTTCTTCACCGCCTGATAGGTCTACATCGCGAAACAGCGGGTCATCTGGATCAACGTCGGCTGGGGATAGTCTGTGCTTGGAGACCGCTTCAGCTTTGCCATTAATCTCCAGAATGATGTAATTCTGACGTCGATCTAACACACGATAAGGACCGCGCTTCGGTTTGGCTAAAATCCTGTTATCCATATCGTTGTTGATGAAGAACCATTTGCAGCTATCAAAATCTTTGCGTTTATAGATTGGGCCATGTTGCTGACGTGTAGGACAGATCGGCCGATTCTGAGCGTTATACTGTAGAAAACTGCGAAGTGGAAACAGAAATGTCGGATCGTTCATCGTTAATGCAGTTTCAGAGCGTGATCGGACTAGTTCGCCAGGAAGCCGTAGACATTCGCCAAATACCATTTCAGCGGAGCTACATTTGATCGGCTCACGAGGTCTTGTACGCATTGATAGGAGTACTTTCGGTAGAGCCGCAAGCCAATTTTCTTCTGGGCTAGCCTTGAGCGCCGCTTTCAGTTCTCGGTGTGGTCTTTCAACGAAACCATTTGCTCTCGGGTTGCGAGCCGCGGTCACGGAGTGTTTGACACCGTAGTATTGCAGTAGGGCTGTGAACTCCTCTCCGAGAAATTGTGCGCCACGATCGGTTGTCACTTCAGCTGGAGCACCGAACCGAGCGAACCAATTGAGCTCTAGAGCATAACTGACAGTTTCTTGCTTCATGTCTGGAAGTGGTATGGCCTCATACCATCGAGTGGTGCGGTCCCGTATTGACAGTAGATATCGCATGTTGTTCACGGCAGGTAAGGTTACCAGATCAACGTGTATGTGCGTAAATCGGACTTTGGGCACTTGAATGACTTGTGGCGCCGTTTTGGTGTGTCTCGTCACTTTGCATTTCTGACATTCTAGACATTGTTTTGACCACATCTTGATATCTCGTCGCATGCCAGGCCAAAAATACGTTCTGGATAGAATTTCTACTGATGCTTCGCCAGATGGGTGGCTCAATGAATGGTAGACTTCGAAGATCTTGTGACGGAGTTTTCAGGTATAAACGGCCGAGGGCCCACGTCAGTTATTTCGCACTGCAGTAGGGTTCCGTCGTAATCAAGTGATTTCAGTCGATTGACATCAAATGTCCGAAGTGATATATCATCTTGCTGAGCTGCTTGCAATTCCTGAATGCTTATAGGTGAAGGATACAGTATTGAGGCACAAAGATCTGCAGGACGGCTTAGGGAGTCTGCGACCACATTTTCTGATCCTTTAACATGAGTGACTTCATAATCATACTCGTGTATTCGTGTAAGTTGCGAGTTGACACGTCGTGAATATAAATATTCTTTCTTTCCTCTCAGCATCGGAAGTAGCGGAAGATGGTCAGTGTAGATCTTGAACTTTCGGCCATCCAGATAGGTATGGAAGTGTAGGATCGACCGGTAGATTGCAAGTAATTCTTTTCCTAACGTATCATATCGCGTCTCGCGAGGTTGTAGTTTTTGCGAATAGAAAGCGATAGGCTGGTGTATTCCATTGATGGATTGTTGAAGTACTGCGCCTATGGCAACGTCGGATGCGTCCGTTATCAATTCAAAAGGTTGAGACCAATCCGGGGAATGTAACATGGTCGCTTTGCATAGGGCCCTTTTGGCATCCTCGTAAGCCTGCATGTCGTCCACGTTGAGCTGAATCGGTTGTGATTTCTTGACGAAACGGCTTTCTGGCACGAGATATTTGTGAAGAGGTGCCAGAATCTTGGCAAGGCAGGGTACAAATCGAGAATAGTAGTTCATCTTGCCCAAGAATCGTCGTAATGCCCGAACGGTGGTTGGAGGCTGTAGATCTTGAATAGCACGAACCTTAGTAGGTACAGGTGTCATGCCTTCTTCGGAAATTTGATGACCAAGGAATTCAATTGATTTCTGTGCAAAGACGCATTTATTGCCATGAAGTCGGAGGCCATAGTCTTCTAGACGTGTGAGCAGGATCTCAATATGTTGTATATGATCGGTCATTGAGTTGGAGAATACCAGGATGTCGTCTAGATATGGAATTACAAATGGTAGACCATCTAGTATTTCGTCCATAACGCGTTGGAATGTTTGCGAGGCATTTTTGAGACCGAATGGCATATAGTGATATTCGTGCGTGCCACCTCCGGTGAATCTGAGTGCAGTATATGCTACTGAGTCTTTGTCCATCGGTACTTGATAGTATGCTTTTACTAAGTCAAGTTTCGAATACACAGCATGACCGATAGCAGATCGGAGTAGGTCGGCCGGATTTGGCAGGATGTACGAATCAGACTGTGTGCAAGAATTGAGAATACGATAATCCCCGCACACTCTGAATGTCTCTGGTTCACTCTTTGGTACTACTACCACAGGCGACGCAAAAGGTGAGCTGGATCGTGTACAGATGCCTTGTTGACGTAGTGTGGCGAATTCTTGCTCGGCAGCCTTATGTTTGTGTGGTGCCAATGGACGTGCTCGTGGAGGATGAGGAAGTGTTTTCGACAGGATGATACGGTGGGCTGTGATAGCCCGCTTCCTCTTGAGGTCGGGCATGAAGGAAATAGGTTTGAAAATTTCTTCATGACGTTTCAGAACCTCGTCCAGTTGTGGTACATGAGGAACTGAAGGAATAAGCTGTATGGATGCGACTGCTTCGGCGCGAGTCGTATGTTTTAACGCTGATGTAAGCAACTGATTGTCTGCAGTGCGTATCTCTCGTGTTCTTGGACGAATGGTCAGGTCGAAGTGTTCGAGAAAATCACGTCCAATGATGTTCCGTGTCGTTTTGGCGATGATGAACGGATAATTGAAACATCTTTTTGAGTTGGAGAACGAGATAGTGTGTACTCGTACCCCAAACGTCGCTATGTTGGAACCATTGGCGCATGTCAGACTGCTGGTGTCGACTGGGTGGGTGGGTTCGAAATAATTGTGACGTAGTAAGCTCACATCTGATCCAGTGTCTATGAGAAATAATTCGCCAGAGGTTGCGTCACGGATGAGAAAAGATGTTGATAGTGGCAACTGACGACGAGACTGGTTGCTGGCATTTGGGCGTTTGAAGCATGACTTGACTGGAGCCGTCGCTGTAAATACAATAGTTTGATTGCGCTCTACTGCGAAAGCAACGTGCTTCGAGCCATCAGACGTGGAGCGGCCAACAATCTTGGGGTGATCAGCCTCTACTGCCGCCGCGGAGGCTGACCCCACCAGTTTTCCGAGCCTTCTATGGGCGTATCCTCCTGAATTGTTGAGGGTGACCGCGCCCATCTGAACGTCGCGTCTGTGCGCGGGAAGGTGCAGCCGTTTCCGAGGCAGTAACGTGTGGAGTGGCCATAGCTGCGATGATTCGGACACCACTCCGCTGGTAACTGTGGCACTGTGGTTCGGTCTCTCGACGTCGACCTCCTGGCGCTATTCCGGGTCGGTGGACGACGGTGGTCACGCCTGCTCTGGTCGCGTCTGTTTTGGATGGCATCGACTGAGGCCAAATTTGGCCTTACGGTGAGGTTCTCGAGCAGGCTGATGAGGCGTTCATTCGTGACATCTGTTCCGGCTGATGATGTGGTGGGTTTTGATTCGAACATTCTTGGGGTGATGTGGACTTTCTCTTGGGCCGGTAGGCTGTGGTGGTGTTTCTTCCACCACTTGTCTAGACGTGCCGGCAGAACGTCATCCTGTACTTCGAGGGATTCGCGCAAGAACGTGGCCATCTCTTGTAGTGCCGGTGGGAGATTCTGTATGAACAGTCGCATTACGACTTCCTTGGGCAGTTTGAATTCTAAGGCTTTGTGCTCCATTTCCCTAAATAGCTCAGAAGGCGTGCGGCTACCTAGGGACATCTGGCTCATTAATTCTGTAAGCCTGTCTTCTCGATCTGGTGTCAAACGTTGCTTGACGGCGCGTTGCAGGCTCTGCCATGGCTGTGCACATGTGCCCTCAGTGTATTGATGCAGTATATCTTTGAGTCCGTGTCTGAAAGATATTGGGATCGTCTCCCAAGCCCTCAGAAATATTGAGCCCTCGTCTGTTATGTTGGACACCTTGGCCAGTAAAGTGACATCGTCGACCCACGCATCAAGGTATTCTGGATCAAATTGACATATTTTATACTGTGTCCATGTGGTGATGCGGTTTGTTGCTGGGCTCACCATCGGGCTTCCTGTATTTCCTGAACTGGCCCTCATCTTAAGTGTATGAGTGTTGTCGAGAACTGATGGCAGTGTAACATCGTCCTCACCCGCCATCGTGCAGCTGTCTTCGAGCATTGTAATCCCGAGAGGGTGTTTTTCTGTGATATGTGTCTTAGAGTTAACTTATCTTGTAGTAGTCATCCAAATTGCTTGAATTTCTTAACTCTAGATATTTGTTAATTCTTTGCTGGCTGTGAGTTCGACGAACCGGGGCACCATAATGTAGGGGTACTTTTCGCTATTGCTTTCTCGTTCCTGATTTTGTACCCCTACTACTTATCAATGGTTGCTATTATTAGTACCCGAGCATTCAATCAGTCTGTTCCTTTTCAGATGGTTAATATTAGAAGGCCGAAGAAAGGTTTCATGTATATATTACACCAATGTAGCACATAAATATAATTCACTGTTAATCTGGATTGAAGGAGTTGGATGGCAATAATACAGATTTTTTAATGTAAAATTATATCTTAAACACTAATCTCAGTTAGTCTAAATTGAATATATGTTTGTCAGCTGTAAAAATGGTTTTTATGCAAAAATATGATTTAAATGTCATTCACAATTAAGCTAAATTGTCCGTCTTCTAGACGTCAAAAATAAAAGTGATTTAAGTTTATCATAGAAAATTGTTTTATGCTCAATCAGTTATTCGCGTACAAAGGTCTGAATTGCTCAACATTTATGCCATCGATTTAAAACAAATGATACATGGAAAAAGTCATCGTTAAAGGTTATCACTATAAAAAGAATGTAAATCGTTTAAGGACTTCAATGACACAACTCACAAGTGTTAAGATCACCGTTTGTAACGATTCTATCTCAGTACATGATATTAATATATTGTTCTCTGAAGTTCGGATAATCCAAATTGTCAAACTAATAGGAATAAGTTCACTATGACCAATAGTCCACCGCGTGTTTTCTTCGTTCCCAGCGCGGTTCTGTTCTTTTTATAAAAACACTATTAATTACACATAAAATTTCAGTTTAAGAAATATCGGTTAAAACTGCTTGAGACTAGAAAGGATTGTTCCTAAAATCACAGCTAAGGGAAATATTGTTTAAGGACAGAGTTAGAATATTTGACCTTAAAGAGCACAGCGTTTGTAAAAATTGATCTTCGTTGGGTTGTAACACGGAGCCGCGTGTTACAATATCGCGGGGTAGCTGTTTATTTACTGAAGCTATACTATTCCTACATATGCCTGTTAGCTGACGTCGGAAGAAATGGGTTACGTGGGCTGTGCTTGTAATCAGTCTCTTTTTAAGTCCCATTGTCGCGATGGGAGAAGGCTAAGTCGAATTATCATACGTGTATTATAATCAATGTTGTAAAGTAAATCAAATTTCAATGTTAGTTAAAATTGACCGTGCTCTAGACGGCAACAAAATAAAATATCGTTAACACAAATTTAATATCTAGGCACAAACATAAATTCATAAAATTACGATAAATAAATGCAGAATGTCTTTGCAGAATAGTTTTGAGTCAATGAAAGTCGATTAATAACACACAAAATATAAATACCGGCCTCGTCAGCTAAAACAAATTAATCCACTGCACGCTACCGGAGTTTTACACGCAGGTGTCTCTTATTATTAAACAAAACCCTATTAATTACAAATAAAATTGCAGTTCAATAAATCTCAATTAAAATTGCTTGAAACTAACACAGATTGTTTTTAAAATCACAATTAGGAGAAATATTCAAGTATGTATTAGGTGTTGCGAACCTAGCAACAATTGTTAGTTGTGACCAGGAACGGAAATATGTAGATTGTTTTCAGAAGAAGGAAAGATTATCAGTAGGGAGCCATGCTCTTAACCACTAGTAGGAGCTTGGTCAAAGAATGTGGAATAATAGGACAGTACAATCTCCTAGACGAATGTGTAAACCTGCAATAGTGAAGCTAACACCATATAAAGTCTACGACAATGCGACTTCAACGCTAACTCACACTATAATATATATACCGAGTCTGTAAAGGATACTAACACTATGGCTATTGTGTTAGTAACCGATACCAACATTATTGTACCGCAAAGGTACATTGTACTAACATTATGGTTTCCGAGTCGGTACATGATACCAAGATGATGCATATCCATTTATGCTATAGTTCACCGAATTTGAGAACTACAGTCTCGTTATATATATTATATTGTGTGAGTTAGCGTTGAAGTCGCATTGTCGTAGACTTTATATGATGTTAGATTCACTATTACAGGTTTACACATTTTTCTAGGAGATTGTAACGTCCTATTATGCCACATTCTTTGACCAAATATATAGTGGTCAAAGGGCGTAATACCGGCTCCTACTGATGAGTCGCCAGTAAGCACGAAACGAATGTGCTTGAGATTATACTTTCCGTTCATGCTGCCTTTGGTTTATCCTTCTGGTCACAACTGAAATAATTTGTTACTAGGTTCGCAACACCGTGAAAAACAGAATTATTAAATTACCTGTTCCAGAACGCACAATTCAAAAGTATATATACTGTCAAGTATTTAAGCAAAGGATGTTCTAGAAAATAATTAAATAATTTCTTTTTAAATAATATTTGATTTAATCAACCACGGTGGTTTAAATCTATCAATAAATGACTCTTTAATTTTGTCGGAGGAAATATCTTCCTCTGCATACACCACCTTCTCAAAAAAAGACGGCTAATAATAGACGTAATCATTGTTCTTCGGCTGACTTTCTACGTGTTGTGTATAATGGCGCCTCTGTCGACGACCTCTTGCTGTGTTCAGTTGTCCCTGGCACTGCTAATTCGCCTGACATTGAAAGAACGGTATGATCTTGTTACTCGGTTGAACATTATGTCGATGTATTCAAAAACGCATTTTGCGAAAGTTGCTGCTTTAAATTATGTGCCTGCATGATTGGATTGCACACGTCAGATTCGTCTATGAAAGGATGGTCATTCACCTCATCTGGTAATTCTGTCCTATCATCAATTCAGATAAACTGGGGAATGAAACCGTCCAAAGTAACACAATTCTCAACTCCATTTACCTCTATGACGACATATTTGTCTGTCATCTTCTTGACCTTATATGGTCCTTTGTAAAATGGTGTCAAGCAGATCTTCCTATTTTCATTAATAACATAAACATGCAAAGCTGATCATAGATCAGAGGACACATAACATTTGGTTTTTACTTTTCTAGTCTTGGACGGAGCCAAACGACACATCTTATCTATAAGTGTTCATAAAACCCAATCTACATAGCTAGAAGCCCAATCAAGTCTAATTGGAGATTCTATTAGAAGATATCCAGGTAATCTTAATTGTTCTACATATACCAACTCTGCTATTGAAGCTCTTAATTGTGCTCTAAATCTTTTGCGCCTGGCAAGTAATACTATAGGAAGATCGTGTATCCTGCTTGTTCCACTAGTATACCTTAACGCAGCTTTCAGTTCACGATGCAGCCTTTCTACCATCCTAATTGCACGTGGATTGTATGCGCTAGTATGCAATGAATTTGTTCCCATGATATTAAGAAATCTTAAGAATAGGTCTGACACAAATTGACTACCGCGATCATTAGTGACTCTATTGGGAACACTATAACGCGATATCAAATTATGTAGGAACGCAAACAAGACTTCTTGCGTTTTCATATCTTTCAAAATCGCTACTTCGAATTGGCGACTAAAACGATCTACCATTGTTAGCAAATAATTTTGACCGTTGACTTCAGGCATCTCGACAATATCTATGTGTACACGTCTCAACTGTCCAGTTGGTATCCCAATATTTTGTATCTCGGTTCTGGTATGTCTCCGCACCTAACACGTTTGACACTTGTCACAGGCTCTTACCCATACCCGTATGTCTTTAGACATGTGTGGCCATACGTATCTGTCGTTAGTTAATCGAATGGTGGCTTTTATGGACTGATATCCCATATCGTGTAATTGTTGTATAATTTTGGCACGTAAATCCAACGGCACATATGGTCGTGGTTGGTTTATGGACGTTTCGCATAAAAGGACAAATTGCCACTCAGGAGCTTGCGAACGTATCTTGGTCTAATGGACAAAACTAAAGTAGAAGGATCCAATCTCTGCGCGTCCTCGATTTGATTGACTAAATTCTTTGGAGAATCATCTAGATTCTTCAATGAACCTTGATGAATTAACTCGATATCTGCTTCATTTGGTCTATTAATTGCATCGGCTACTACATTCTCTTTACCAGGAATATGAGAGACAATAAAATCGAACTCTTTTAACTTTGTAATTTGGGAATTCAACCTGTAAAAGTAATAAAGCCATACTGTTTTACCAAGTGTGCTGATCAACGGCTTGTGATCTGCCAATAATTTGAACTGATGACCGTCAAAAAAATGCTCAAAATGAAGCACTGTGGCATACACAGCAATAAGCTCTTTACCAAAAGTATCATAACGTTTTTCTCGATCATTAAGCTTTCGGCTATGAAGCCCAATCGGTATTACTATATCCTTGTCTCTTTGCTGAAGCACTGCCCCTATTGCAACATCTGAGGCATCTGTGATTAGCTCGAATGGCTTTTCCTAATCTACGGGTGCTAGTGTGGTTATGTCATTTAGCATTTCCTTGGCCCTCTGGAATTTTTCTCGGTCTTCTTAACCCAAGTTGATAGGCCAAGACTTCTTGAGATGGCGTGTTAACGATCCTGGAATTCAGGCTAGACCTGGAATTAATTGTCAGTAATAGCTGATCATGTTAAAGAATCTTCGTAACTGGCGCACGGTCCGGGGCTCCGTTAAGTCCTTGATAGTTTGGATTTTATCTTCCAAAGGTTTAATTACGTCTTTGGAAAATACATATCCAAGATAGTTAACTGAAAAGCATCCAATTTTACTCTTATTGGGTTTGACCACTAATCCATATTGTTCCAGCCTGGTCAAACCGTTTCCAAATGCTTACGATGTTTATCACTTAATCGACTTAAATTACGTTCACTATGTACACCCTCGCAAACGGACAATTGTGAATGACTTCTTCAGCCAAATGCTGGAATTTTTGACTGACATTCCTCAAACCAAAAGGCAGTCAAAACTATTCGTGTGATCCCCCTTCTGAAAATTGGACTGCGGTGAAAGACATAGAATTTTCATACGTCGGTATCTGATAGTACGCTTTCTGGAGATCTAAAGTTGAATAAACCTTATATTGCATTATGTCTCGGAGCAGAGTACTCTGGCTAGGGAGATGTTAAGAATCACCCTTCGTCACTGAGTTTAATAGACGATAATTTCCACAAACACTTAATTGTCCAGGTACAAGTTTGGGAACTACCACTTTTTGGATGCAAAATTGGAATTTGACCATCTATAAATTCCCACTTTGCAAAATTGGTGAAATTCGCACACAGCAAATTATTGCTTGTGTTGTGCCAATTGTTGGCCCTTGGTGAACAAGGCAACGGAGCCACCAATTATATTTGGTGTTCTACTTCTATCTTCAATCATATTCTCTTGGCACTGAAAGGTTGAAACACTGCAAGATGTTTCTCGATGATGTCGGCAGTCATGTGCGAACGTGAGACGGGGTAAAATTATTGTTCTAACTGCCGAAGTGTAAGAATCAGTGTGTGTTAACACCCCTACGCCTTCTGCGATAGTCCTAGTTTTGGGATCTAGAGTCAGTTTGAAGTGAGTCATGAAATCTATCCCAATGATATTGTCCTTAACATCGGCTACGAGAAACTTCCATGTAAACGAAGATTTCTGGCCTAAGGTCACCGACGTTTCTTTCATCCTCTTGACTCCTATTAGACTACTATTTGCGGCCCATGGTTGATAATCAAATGTGTGGCAATCTGCTTCCATCACATTTCACCACCTGTGTTGATGAGAAACTTCAGTCCAGCTAATTCATCTTTTATAATAAATTTATTGCTAGATAATCCAGCAATGTTTCCCAGATCTCCGCTTATGAAGAATCTAATCCTCTTGCCGTCAGTTTCAGTGCTCTTTGCTATTGTCCCACCTTTTGTTTTCGCTTTCAGAATGTCTTTTAACAAGGCATGTCTGGGAGCCTTTGCAATTAAGCCCCTCTACAGCTCCTATTAGCGGGGGTTTTATCCTTTTCCCGGTGATGAATTCCTCTCTACCGGTTTAGAGCTTCCTTTCCATTTGGGTCCACCTAAACGCGGGTATGTGAAATTTTCACCTTGGCACTTTGCACTTCGTCCATATTCACAAAGTGCCTTACACCATCCACGCGGCCCATCGAAGCGTTGCCGCGAGTGACGCCCTCGACGTCTAGTATTTCTATCCTGACTCTGAAGTTGCGATATAGCTCTCGCCATAATATCCATTTTTCAATGTATACCTGCAACTTCTCTACACAAGTAACGTCAGGATCGTTTCGGTATCCGCCCTCCCTACTGCACCATAACAGAATCTGCCATTAAATCATGTACCTGTGGTTCCCGCTGTTTATATACTCAGTCTAGCCCTCTGAGTTTAGTTGGCCATTCAACATTCATTGCTTCAAATACCTCTAATGTGGCTCTATGCCTGAATGGTAGCTCAGCTGTAAAAATAGAATTCACCACATCTCTAGATATATTCAACCCGGAAGCTTTCGTACAAAGGCGTTTATAAAACTCTGATGGTAGTTGACGCCCCATCTTTTCTAGGCGTAATAATTCGCACATATATGTCGATCTTCCAGGCTGATATTTCTGTTTAATTTCGGCCATAAGCAACTCAAATGCATTATACGGTTCTTTTTCCACGGTTCAGTTTCTAGCGTTTTCCAAGGTGCTTCTAAAATTCTCTAACAAAGACCTCCATGCTGCAGAAAATTTTTCCTTAGGGTTTATAATCTGGTAAGCTTTGAATATCATTTGGGAATTCCTGACCCAACATGAATGTTGCTCGAATTTATACGTTGGTAGAATGAATATTTTTGGACTGGCGCGGTCGCTATATTTTGTAGAGGCTCCAATCCCGATAGTAAATGCGAACCCCATAGATTCCAAGTTGTTTTCAGTCTTAATATACCCATTTGAGTCTGATAAGCTAGAATTCTCGTTCACATATATATTAAGTTCATGCTTGTTATACCTTGAGCTAGCTTGCTTGCGTCCTCAAACTTAAGATTAGCTTCCATGTTAATCGAACTGAAATATATATTTGATAAATTGTGTTAGGCAACGAACTGTGTACTTCTCACGTAGCAATACGCCCGATCAAATAATTTGGAAATAAATAAGAAGCGAAAAATAGAATTATTAAATTACCTGTTCCAAAACTTCCCAATATGTACGATTCAAAACACAAAATGATAGAAGGTGCATATTGTTAAAATCGAGAAATTTAAACCGAAAAGTTGAGCAAAGAAACAAATGCAGCTTGCTAAGAAAAGTCAGGCCAGTCAGGTACTGCTGAGCAAAACTGAAATTACACACATTTCAATACTGTGAAGTATTTAAACAAAGAATGTTTTAGAAAATATACGAATAATTTCTTTTTAAATAATATTCGTTTCAATCAGGCACGGTGGTTTAAATATATCAATAAATGTCACTTCAATTTTGTCGGAGGAAATATCTTCCTCTACACAAACGAGTATATATAAATGAATTTATTTAACAAATTATTGATTTTATTATCATGTAAATTGGTGTTCTTACTATGATCACCGAGAAAGAAAAAAACTGACCTGTTGTCGATTCAACATATTCCCCAGTCTTCTCTTTCCTTTGATAAACACCAGAACATAGAACATTAGTCTTGCTCTTCACGGTCATTTTCAACTTCTATAGTCATTTTCATCGAATCATGTTTGACGTTGATGGCTGTCTTATAGGTCAGGTCAAACATACAATTTTTCGTCAAGTTCTCGCTGGTAATTAATAGTTAATCATAATTTTATATCCAAATTTTGGATTACTTGTGAGCTTTGCAATCTGAGATGGATGTATTACTTGCAACTCCAAACGTTCGGAAGCTAGAGTCTAACAAACTAAATTTATGGTTGCTTGACAAAAATCATGGCCCAACACTTTATTCACGACCTTAGCAACCATGAAGATTTATGAAGATTAATGTTGCAAATAATATACTTAAAGTATCTTGGACGAGCTGAAACTGTTGCAACTGCGTCTGACATAAATTTTTTCTGGTTTTTATATCTAGAATGTGTCATTATTCGTCTTTTCGGTTTTCTTAATCATATATGTAGGTAAGCTGGTCATATATATTGACGTGTTTGTCTATGTTTCTAGCTTTTAACGTATTCCTACTTGGACAAAATTAATTTATGAAAACAATATCAGAGGGCATTTCTTGAATGATTGCGCAGAGCGATCGTCAATATATACCGCAGCAGTAATGGACGCATAGTTAATTACTGACTTCTATTACAAATTTTTAACGCCTGTTTGGATTATTTCACTTATATATATATATATATATATATATATATATATATATATATATATATATATATATATATATATACTGCTATATATATATATATATATATATATATATATATATATATATATATGTATATTGTTTATTAATTACCTACTCAGATTATACATAATTAACGAAATGTTATACTTAGTGAAATCAATAATTTTTAATCAATTGAGAAGATGATATTTAAGTCATCAAAAAATTAGAATATTCCATAATTAAAGACTTTAATCTACAAGTTTGCAAATATAATTTTAAATAAAATTCGTCCAATGCTTTCTCCTTACGAAACTTCTGTTTTAATTTTAGTAATCTGGATCGCATATCATTTACATGAATAATCATGCTTCTATTATCTTCTATATATAAAAATGAATGTTTGTCTGTATTTATTTACGCAAATAAAATGAAAACGGCTCCACCGATTCGTACCAATTTCGCAACACCAATTCTACCACTTCCTGGGAAGGTCACTATCTATATATGATACAGATTGGTTGTGTGCAAGATGATATTTTGACACTTGAACCCAATAAATATAATAATAATAATATATATATAATATATATAATAATAATATATATATATATAATAATAATATATATATATAATATAAATATAATTTGATGTTTATCATCATACTACTTAAGTAGCAAAATTGAATAAATTAAAAAGTGCCACATCATTGGTCTGCAATATCGGAAGCTCATTTACTGTTTTATGTAAAATGTGCAAGTTAAAATGTGTTTCTTACATTTTGACCAAAACTGTATACTGTGCACCAATTTTATGAAAAAAGTAATTACTATAGCACCAGAGCGTGTCACATTTTCGTACATCTAAATAATTTATGTTTATTTTAAATTAACTTTATATACCTCTATATAAAAAATGAATGTTTGACTGTAAGTACGTGGATATGTCCGCAAATAAAATGAAAACGGCTCCACCGATTCGCACCAATTTCGCCACACCAATTCTACCACATCCTGGGAAGGTCACTAACTGTATTCGATTCAGATTGGTTGTGTGCAAGATGATATTTTGACACTTGAACCCAAATGCGTAAAAACTTTAGTTTACCTAAACTCTTAAATAAACATGACATTTTCCCAAGCTCAACTCAGTAAACGTTACGAGAAGCAATTCAAATCGAGCACTTTTAACAATGCTATAACGCATATAATAGACACATGAGGAATTATTTGCGTCTTAATATTTCAAAACTTTGTTGATGCAAGGGAGAAGATGTACTGTTGCCACGTATACCGTTTTCCCCAACAGACTTGCCGTTTGAATTCAAGTGTTTACAGTTTCCGGTGAACCTTGCTTTTGCGATGTTCATCAACAGAGCGCAAATACAATCTCTGCAATTTTGCGGATTTGATTTGGAGACTCCATGCTTCTCGCATAGGCAACTTTACTTGGCCTGTTCCCGAGTCGGAAGACCATCTAATTTATTCGTCTGCCCACCGGAAGGAAGAACAAAACAGGTCATATATTCACAAAAATACAACAGTTCAATTAATTTAAATTATAATTTCATAATTTTTAATATATAAAAAGTTTCCACAAAAACTGACGCCATGTTTTGAAATTAATTTCCATAAATTTGAATTAATGTGAGGCCGTAGCAGCGCACGACGGGTTAGTTAGTATTATATAGCTAAGTAAACTAAGGGTACTTAAATATTGTTGTACCTTGCGCAGCGCAGCCCTTGCTTTTTGTTTCTTATTCGTCCTTTTCTTGTGCGGGACGATTGATTGCACTCTTAAATCGGTAAAATCTTGAATCTATTCTATTTTTAGGTGCACTGATTTTGTTTGGCCTTCATTGATGTGTTCTTACTTAACAGTTCACTCGGAAGACGTCCATCAACTGTTTGTCTGTAAGTGAAGTTGGAACCAGATTTTCTGAATTTTTAAAAATTTTCGTCACTTCATTTCCAGTCCCACCTTCAGGTTTCACACCATACCAACGGGAGTAAAAACAATTTGTGTCTAATCGTCATTATAATCCTTTTAATACTAACGGGTGATCAACTAGGAAATGTCGAAAATAATCCAGAGTTTCAAGTAACGGTATATTCGTGTACATAGATACTGTGAAGGAAGATATTTCCTCCGCCAAAATTAAAGTGTTAATAACTGATAAATTTAAACCACCTTGGCTGATTGAAACGAATTTCAATTAAAAAGAAATTATTCCTTTATTTTCCAGAATTTTCTTTGTTTAAATACTTGACTGTATAAATACTTTGAATTGTGCGCAATTTCAGTTTTCGAGCATTCTGTACGTGACTGGTTGTAACTTGCTCGATCTGCTGCATTTATTTCATTTCCTCCATATATCGGTTACCCGATTTCCACAATATATTCCTGCTAACACTGTCTTATATTTTTTACTTCCGCATATATTGGGGACGTTCTGGAACAGGTAATTTAATAATTCTGTTTTTCACGTCTATTTCTTTCCAGATTATTTGTTCGTGTGTTTTGTAACGCGAAAGGTTTCACATTCCGATTGCCTAACATTAAGTATCAAATTAATAATTAATTACGATCGATATGAAAGCTCATCGTAAGTTTGAGGACACTAGCAAGTTATCTCAAGACATGCTAGGTTTGAATTTAACAGATATGAATGAAAGTACAAGCTTATCAGATTCTATTATACATTTAAAGACTGATCACGATCTGGCATCTATGGGGTTCTCAGACACTAATAGGTTAGGAGCCTCTACAATACTAAACCTAATCTTACTCATCTATCCTTTTCATCTAGTACACATTTATCAACAATTTCAACCAATTGATAAGAGATTAACAATTTATGACCTAAGAAATAGGAATATTATCTTATTCTGTAACAAACAAATTTAGAAATTTCATATGTTGAGGAGTGTTGGACGCTAAAAATAATTCTTAAAGGATTACATGAATTATACACCTTAAAAAACGAATATTCAGGATGCAACGGTATATTTTGTATGAAGATGTTACCATATGCCTAATCCAGTTCATCATTAGCAATCATATTAGTGATTAATAAGTATGCTTGTCCTTGAAAAACTTGTGATTTTTCCTAAGGTTCAATTAATAATTTAAAAAAAAATCAAGTTTGTGAATTTGAAGTTAACACCAATCCCATTTTATTTAACCAGTCGTCACACAACATAACAAAACTACCGCCAGTCGCACGCACTGACGCGTTTCGACCTACTATGATCATCATCAGAGTACGACGGCAAACTGACTAGCGAGGATCAAACCGCATTTAATATATATGGAAATCAAAATTAGATATGTGGTTCTCACCTCTAGTTTTCGTGAACAATTTGTACGTGACTGCGAATTTCGGCCGAAATGAGGAAAAACATCAGTGCGTTGCGACTGGCGTTAGTTTTGTTATGATGTTCGACGACTGGTTAAATAGAATGGGATTGGTGTTTACTTTAAGCTCCCACAATCGATTATTGCTTAAATGTATTGTCTATATATGTGTGGCGAAAGCTGCAAACAGGTAATGTTCGTGACTGCATAGAAATTGTGCAACCGACATTTCCAGTCAAGTTCAATGTATGCGAGACTGCTAGAGGTGAGAGCCGCATATCTAAATTTGATTTCCATATATATTCAATGCGGTTTGATCCTTGATAGTCAGTTTGCCGTCGTACTCTGATGATGATCAAGGAAGGTCGAAACGCGTCAGTGCGTTGCGACTGGCGGTAGTTTCGTTAATTTGTTCGACGACTGGTTAAATAAAATGGGATTGATATGTGCATCAAGCTCGCAAACTTGATTTAAATAATTGTTACCACCACCAGCACAATCAATTATTGTTTATTTGTATTGTCTGTATATATGTCTGGAAGAAAGCTACAAACAGATAATTTTGGTGACAGAATAGAAATTGCGCAGCCGACATTTCCAGTCACGTACAATTTATGCAAGACTTCGATAGGTGCGTACCGCATATCAAAGTTTGCTTTCCATATACAGTGGTACCTTGAGTTACAAGCAGCCTAACATACGATGCTTTTGAGATACGAGCTGGAGCTTGAGCCATATTTTCGTTCAAGATACGAGCCAAAATCCGAGATCCGAGCCGTGTTCCCGGAGCGTGCCGCTAGTTGGCGCGCAGGATCGAGCATCATCCGAGGGAATCTCTCGCTTACTCGCACGTATTACCCGCTTGAATTGAAGTCTATCTTGTGCACTATACTCTTTTTTGATTGATTTCTGTGTGATTACTGAACTATTTTGTGTGTTATTATGGGGCCGACGAAAGTGAGTGCTAAATAAAATGGTAACAGGAAGAAGAGGATGATGTCGATAGAATTAAAGCAAGAAATAAAAGAAGAACATGAACGTGGCGTACGAGTGATTGAACTTTAAGTTTAAAGTTAAGTGCATTGTTTTAATTATTTTCTTTCATTTGAAATAAGGAATTTGTAGTTTTAGTTTTAAAGTTACGAAAATAGTTTTAAGTTCTAAAAAAGTGCCGTTTACGTATGTGTCTAGAGTGCCCTCATCTCTTTCCTCCTCCCTCCTCCTTGCTCTCCAACTTCGTTAGCCGTACTCGTCTGTCTCCAAAGTATGAATATTATGCTAAATAACTCTTTTATTTCTTTATTTCATATTTTGTTATGTATTTGTTATCTGTACATGCTTATTTATTATTTAAAAACATCTTTATTCATAATTTACCATGGAATGGGGATTTTTCATAGATACTGAACGGATTAAATTGAATTCAACTTATAGCAGCCTTACCGTTATCATTATCGTTAAATATTTGTCTAGCTACTCTTCAACTCAACTATACATATCCCAAATTTTGAATTGGAATTTAGCCTTTTCGATTATTGGGCCAGATAGACTTCGCCGACAAATTAAAATTTTTACTTTTTAATATTTTTAAAAATTCATTCATAGAAGTAGATGGCGCTGAACACTGTTTAACACTTGGTTTCTACGTTCACAGGTTACCTGGATGGCGGAAGAGACAGACGGACAATACTCTTCAAAATATCAAGAGTCTGCGGAGAGATTTGACTTGAAGATGTAGGAAAAGTAGTATGATTCAAACAAACGTAAAAAGGAAATGACGTCTAACTCTTAGACACCGGAAGAAATCGACAAAATCTAGAATAACAATAAGAATAAATTTATTCTGCAACAAAGACCAACAGGTCCAACAATTGAAATGATGGGGTACGAATGAAAAGTAGGAAATGCAGAGTTGAATGAAATTGTAACTAAAAAAATGATTAACCATACGGAAGAAAGGAGTTTTGAAAGAGAAGCGGTTTCATAAACTTGGTGATAGTTCGTTTTGATGAAAAATAGATTCCATTTGACTAGATAGGATCGAATAGAGCAAAAATTGTGAAGAGTCCGAGTATCAATACGGGATTTGCTGGTGTCGGAAAAACGAATTTGAGTCTGGGTTAGAAAGCGAATGAAAGAAATGACTCGTAAGTGTCGGGTTAAACAAAAATTAGAAGGTTAGCCAGAAGTATGTTAAAATGAAACCTAGCAAAGTACTAGCACAACATGAATGATCAAGAAAGCGAAGAATGATGCTAAATTTTATGTATAAACATACACTTTAAACATTAATGTGAACGTGGAGTTTGTTAAATTTACATATAAAAATTAACCTATTTTGAGTTTTGGACATTTGAAGTAATCGTTGGTTTCCTAGATAAAGATGTCTTTAAAATATTATAATGTATATGGAATTTTCTTTGTTGAAATTTTCGAAGTTTATGGTTTGCGTAACGGCTCAGAACAATTCGCCGACATGTTGCCTAAATAAAATTCAAATTTCATTTACGCGGTATCAATTAGAACATGAGAAATTTTCCGTTAACCAATGGCATGCAAGCTTACACTTGCAAAAGTATACGAGCAAGGTGCATTCACCATGCTTCACAGTACATTTTTAACATTTCCTACTGTGCACTACGCGTGATTGCTGTCTCACTGCATGTTTGACTGTTTACCTACGCTGATATCTGGACTTGCATAATATACGCTGTGTCGTCTAGTCTCTTGGATACCAGTCACGCCAATTTTCTTTTGCTGCACAACTAGTCATACGTATCGATTATCTATTAATTGGACTTCTGCGTGTGCCAGCCACCCCGGTGTCCTCGAACTTATGATTAACTTTCATGTTGATCAAATTTACATATATATTTGATAACCTTTTATTAGGCAACGGACTGTGTACTTCTTACGTACAATACACCCAATCAAATAATCTGGAAAGAAATAAAAGAAAAACAGATTTATATAATAACCTATTGCAGGACATCCAAAATATGTACGATTCACAACAAAAAAATTATAGCAGGAGTACATTGTGATAATTGGGAATTTGTAAAGCAAATGTGAAAAAAACCAAATGCAGCTTGCTAACGAAAGCCTGGCCAGTCAAGTACTAATTACCAAAACTGAAATTACGCACAATTTAAAAGTATATATACAGTAAATTATTTAAAAAATAATGTTCTAGAAAATAAATGATATTAAATAATATTCGTTTTAATCAGCCACGGTGGTTTAAATGTATCAATAAATGTCACTTTAATTTTGTCGGAGGAAATATCTTATTCTACATACTCCACCTAAAAAAACGGCTAATAATTGACGTAGTCATTGTTCTTCGGCTGACGTTGTGCTCTTCCTGAACGAGTTTTGCATAATGGCGCCTCTGACGTCGACGTTACCTACTGTTCAGTTAGCACTGGCAATGCTAATTCGCCTGACGTTGGCAAAAGGTTATGTTCTTGTAACTTGGTAAAAAATGATGTCGATGTATTCAACAACGCGTCTTGTAAAAGTTGCTGCTTTGAAATTTGTGCCTGCGTGATTGGTTTGCACACGTCAGATTCTTCCATGGAACGATGGAAATCAACTAATCTGGTTATTCAGTCCTATCTTCTATACAGATAAACTGAAGAATGCAACGATACAAAGTTACACAATCATCAATGCCTTTTACATCTATGACGACACTTTTGTATATCATCCTCCTGGCCTTATATGGTCCTTTGCAAAATGGTTTCAGGCTGTTATTCCTATTTTCATTAGTCACATAAAAATGCGAAGCTGATCTTAGATCAGAGGACATATAGCATTTCGATTCTACTTTTCTAGTCTTGGTCTGAGCTAAACGACACATCGTATCTCTGTGCTTCTAAAAACCAATCTACATAGCTAGAAGCCCAATCAAGACTACTTGGAGTTTCTATTATAAGATCTCCAGGCAACCTTAATTGTTCTCCATATAACAACTTTGCTATTGAAGATCTTAATTGTGCTCTAAATCTATTGCGCATGGCAAGTAATACTATAGGAAGATCGTGTATCCAGCTTGTTCCACTAGTACACCTTAACGAAGCTTCAGTTCACGATGCAGCCTTTCTACCATCCTGTTCTCTCGTGGATTGTGTTCGCTAGTATGCAATACATTTGTTCCCGTGATATTGAGAGATCTTACAAAAGGCTCTGACATAAATTGACTACCGCGATCACTAGTGACTCTTTCCGTAACACCATAACGCGACATCTAATTATGTGAGAACGCGAACAAGACTTCTTGCGCTGTCATATCTTTCAAAATTGTTACTTCGAATTGGCGACTAAACCGATCTACCATTGTTAGTAAATATTTTTGACCGTTGAGTTCAGGCATCTCGACAATGTCTCTGTGTACATGTCTGAACCCTCTGGTTGCTATCTCAATATTCTGTATCTCGGTTCTGGTATGTCTCCACAAATTAAAAGTTTGAAACTTGGCACAGGCTCTTACCCATATCCGTATGTCTTTAGACATGTGCGGCCATACGTTTCTGTCGTTGACATATCGAATGTTGGCTTTTATGGATGGATGTCCAATATCGTGTAATTCTTCGATAATTTTGGCACGTAACTCCAACGGCACATATGATCGTGGTTGATTTCTGGACGTTTCGCATAACAACAACTTGCCACTCAAGAGCTTGCGAACATATCCTGGTCTTTTGGACAAAACTAACGTAAAAGAATCCAATCCTTGCTCTTCCTCGATTTGATTTACTAAATTGTTTGGAGAATCATTAAGATTCTTCATTGGACCTTGATGATGAAGTGAATCAGCTACCACATTCTCTTTACCAGCAATATGAGACATAGTGAAATCGGACTCTGCTAACCGGGTAATTTGGGAATTCACCCTACGAGAGTATTTAAGCCTTGCTGTTTTACCAAGTATGCTGATCAATGGCTTATGATCTGTCAAAAATTTGAACTGATGACCGTCTAAATAATGCTCAAAATGTAGCACTGCGGCATACACAGCTAGTAGCTCTTTACCAAAATTGTCATACCGTTTTTCTCAATCATAAAGCTTTTAGCTATAAAACCCAATCGGTATTACTATATCCTTGTCTCTTTGCTGAAGCACTGTCCTTATTGCAACATCTGAGGCATCTGTGATTAACTCGAATGGCCTTTCCCAATCTACAGGTGCTAGTGTGGTTATGTCGTTTGCATTTCCTTGGCCCTCTGGAACTTTTCTCGGTCTACCTGACTCAAGTTGATAGGCCAAGTCTTCTTTATCATGCTCTTTTCACATGTGAGGTGGCTTGTTAATGATCCTGTAATTCCGGCATTACCTGAAATGAATCGTCGGTAATAGCTGATCATGCCTAGAAACCTTCTCAACTGGCGCACGGTCCGAGGCTCCGTTACGTTCTTGATAGCTTGAGTTTTATCTTCTAAAGGCTTAATTGCGTATTTGGAAAGTACTTGTCCAAGATACGTAACTGACGAGCATTAAATTTTACTCTTATTGGTCAAAACCGTTTCCAAATGCTTACGATGTTCATCACGTGATCGACTAAAAAATAATTATGTCGTCTATGTACACCCTCGCAAATGGACAATTCTGAAGGTCTTCTTCAGCCAAACGTTGAAATATCTGACTGGCATTCATCAAATCAAAAGGCATTTGAAGAAGTTCGTGCAATCCCCCTTCTGAAAATCTAACTGCGGTGAATGTTATAGAACTTTCCTCCATCGGTATCTGATAGTACGTTTTCTGGAGATTTAAAGTTAAATAAAACTCATATTCCAGTATGTCTTGGAGCAGAGTACTCTGGTTAGGGAGAGGATAAGAATCACCCTTCGTCACTGAGTTTAATAGACGATAATTTCCACAAACCCTCATTGTCCAGGTACAAGTTTGGGAACTACCATTAATGTGGAAGCAAAATTGGAACTTGACCATCTATAAATTCCCTTTTTGCGCAATTGGTAGAAGTCGGACACAGCAACTTGTTGCTTGTGTTGGGCTGATGGTTGGATCTTTGGTGAACAAGGCAATGGAGCCATTAATTCTATTTTGTGTTCTACTCCTGTTTTCAATCCTTTTCTCTTGGCACTGGAATGTTGAAATACAGCAAAGTGTTTCTCGATGATGTCGGCAAATTCATTTGTAACCACAGGACGGGGTAAAAGGACTGTTCTAACTGCCGAAGTGTTTGACTCAATAGGTGTTAAAACCCTTCTTCGATAGTCCTAGTTGTGGGATCTACAGTCAGTTTGAAGTGAGTCAGGAAATCCATCACAATGATATGGTCCGTGACATCGGCTACAAGAATGTTCCACGTAAAAGAAGATTTCTGTCCTAAGGTTACCGACAATTCTTTTATCCCCCTAACTCCTTTTGGACTACCATTTGCGGCCCATAGTTGGTAATCAAATGTGAGGCAATCTGCTTCCAACACACCTAACCTAACTATGCTTGTTTCAGCACCTGTGTTGAGGAGACACTCTAGTCCAGTTAATTTCTCTTCAATAATGAATTTATTGCTGGATAATCTGGCAATTTTTTCCAGAAGAATCTAACCCTCCTGTCGTCTGTTTATGAGCTCGTCGCTATTTTTGCATCCTTTGCGTTCGACTTAGGTATGCCTCTTAAAAGCATAGCGTGGAACCTTTGCAGTGTAACCACTCTACGGCTCCTAGTTCCGGGGGTTTCATCCATTTTCCGCAGATGAATTCCTCTCTGCTGGTTTAGTGCTTCCTTTCCATCTGGGTTAACCTAAACGCGGGTATATGCAATTCTCTCCGAGGCACTTTTCACTTCGTTCATATTCACAATGTGCCTTACACCATCCACGCGGCCCATCAAAGCCTTCATGCAAGTGACATCTTCGACGTCTAGTATTCCTGCCCTGATTCTTAAGTTGCGAAATAGCTCTCGCCATATCATCCATTTTTCGAGGTGTACCTGTAACTTCTCTACACAAGTAACGAACACTTTCTTGTAGCATCAGGATGGTTTCGATATCTGCACTGCCTGGCTGCACCAAATCAGAATCTGTTGTTACAGAATGTACCTGTGGTTCCTGATGTTTATACACCCCGTCTAGATATTTGAGTTTACTTGGCCAAACAACATTCATTGTTTCATATACCTCTAGTGTGGATATAAGCCTGAATGGTAGCTCAGCTGTTAAAATAGAATTCACCACATCTCTGGATATATTTAATTCCTAAGATTTTGCACAAGGGCGTTTATGAAACTCTGATGGTACTTGACGCCCCATCTTCTCTAAGTGTAATAATTCGCACATCTGTGTTGAACTTCCAGGCTCATATTTCAATTAAATTTCCACCATAAGCAACTCAAATGAATTTTAGGGTTCATTTTCCTTAGTTTTGTTTCTAAAGTTTTCCAAGGTGCTTCTGAAATTCTCTGGTAATTTCATCCATGGTGTAGAAAATTTCTCCATAGGGTTTACAATATAGAATAGAATAGAATAGAATAGAATAGAATATCTTTATTTGGATTCAAACCACACATGTTCCATCAAATAATAAAATTAGAAATGTACAATATAAAAAGATATCACATCACATATATATGTGCAATTAGTTGTACTGTACAATTTATCAGCATCAGAAAGTTCAGCTGTAAAGAGTGATAGATTCTTCATCAAAATTAGAAAAATTTAAGGTATAATTCGAGTATAACAGTTTGTAAGAAAAAAGGTAACCATGACTAATAATTGATTGTATGCATTGTTGATTAACAAGATGATATAATGCATAACATTTCAGTTTTAATAATACAAAATTTGAAGATAGAATCTCGTGAAATTATGTTGCTGAAACACAATTTATCCTGTCTTTTATTTAACCATGAGAAAGTATTATCATAATCAAAATTAAAAATATCAGCAGGATTGAACACTTTTTCTAGTTCGGTAGATAAAAATTTAAAAGACATTTTAGTTGAAAGCGCTTCTCTAAGCCCCTTTGGCAATTGATTGTAAATTTTGTAAATTTTTGAAAAAGAAAATAGCTTGCTCGCAACATTCCCCACCAATGGTGGAGAAATTGCAAAATGACCAGATCTAGTTCCAATTTCATGACTCTTCCATATTGGATTCATATAAGCACCAGTCCACTGGTTCGAATGGAAAGCTTTCATGCAAATGCACATTCTCCGAAACCATAAAGGATGCAGTGATACAAACTGTAATCTAGTGGCGTATATAGTGCAGGAGATAGGACTTATTTGTTTCACAACTTTTCTTTGTACAGCTTCTATCTTATTAGACAAACCCTTTGTTAAAGGATTCCAAGTAGCGGCAGCATATTCTAACATCGGTCTAATCCATATTATAAACATTTTATATTTTATTTCACTCGATAAAATATTTCTATTTATTAGTGCCCATCTGTTCTTGGCACTGCCTTCTATCCTTTCAATATGTCTCTCAGCAGAAGCCGTACAATGAATAGTTATGTCTAAATCTTTAATTTCTTGCATAAGTTTAATCTCAAAAACATCATTAATCTCAGCATCATGAAAATAAACATAATTAAAATCCATTGTACCCTTCCTTTTTGCACAAAGGAAGGGTACAATGAATTTTATTACACCTTGCATTTCAAAAGAATAATTGAAATCAGTTCTGTTACCTATTTTTAAAGCTCTCGTCTTTTTACTGTTTATTCTCAGCCCTAGTGTTAACAAACATCTACTTAAATCATACAAATCTAGTGTCACATTATTTTTGGAGAATTCGACATTATTTGGATCAATTGGAAAGATTATTTTAAAATCATCAGCGAATTTGCAAACTCGACCGTTAGGGATCTTAGTTTCCAAATGTGCAAATAAAATTTTAAATAAAATTGGCCCCAAACTTGATCCCTGTGGAACTCCACTTGTTACCCTTTTCGAATTAGAAATCAAATCATTTACTTGAATACTCATTCTTCGATTATATAAATAATATCTAAGTAATCTAAAAATATTCGGACCAATATTCAATAAATTAATCGCATTCAAAATAGCATCAAAAGATATAGAGTCAGAAGCTTTTGAGATATCTATGAATACAATTAATGCATCTAACTTTTTCTCATCTAATGTAATTACATGTTTCCACATAGAGAGAATATTAGTAGTTGTCGACCTGTCTTTTGTAAAGCCGTGTTGGTACATATCAAAATCAGCCGGCAACATACGTTCTAAATGATCTAGTATCAATCGTTCTATTATCTTAAAAAACGAAGGGATAATAGAGATTAATCTATAATCACTGGCACACGTTGGCTTACTTACTTTTGGCAAAGGTTTAGCTACTATTGTTAGTATATCGATTGGTAATTTCCCATTCTTCAAAATTCTATTTATAAAATTTCAGAGCGCATTCATAAAATTTAAAGGTAATTGAAGTAGGTTATCAATCGATATACCAAGGTGATGTTTTTGTTTTTTTAAATTTTATTTTTAACATTAATTCTATCAATGCATCACTGTCAATAACAAGTCCTAGATCCTGGTTTCCCGAAGGATCAGGTAGATCAATGAAATTGCTTTCGTTCTGTGGATTACATAACAAGTTGCCAAATACTTCATCCAATTCACAGAGAAATTCATACTCAGTTTTACCCACAGGTAATATAAGCTTTAATTTTTCCTTATATTTACTGTAGTCTGTGAGTAGTTTGTATCCTAGTCTAGGATTGCTTTTCAGTTTGGCCAAAATAATTCTCTCAGATCTTTGATGGATTATCAGCAGTGATGAATTAATTTCTTTATCAATGAATTCTAACCTCATTTTTTAATACTATTGATAAGACTACATTTCATTATATTATCTCGTTTGATTCTTAGCTTACATAACTTCATATTGATTCGCTTTGGTATAACATCCGTAAATGTAGATGCCCTAAATATATCAGATAATAATAAT
>JAQBSW010006775.1:0-45797 GCA_029291075.1 Eudiplozoon nipponicum | reverse complement strand
AGGTTCAACAATAGTTGTAAATAATGACAAATTACTATTTTAGAATTGATCTTTACACCTAACCAGCAAACCTGACCTGAATAATTGGTAAAATTATCAGCCCAATAGCCTTTATTTTAGTTGTAGAAATTTGACATGAACAACTATTTACCAAAAGTCATGGTATCTGTTTAATACTGATAGTTTGTTGGCGGCCAGTTGGAACGTTATTTTGTAGGGTTATGTAGCGGGGTAGCAATCTAGTTCGTGATGTGTCACCCTTCCTACATATAACGGGTAGCTGCTGATGAGATCCGTGCTTATGAACAATCCCCGGCCTTTTCCAGATGGGCGATGTGAGAAGGCTAATTCGACTGATCACATATGTATTGTTCTTATGTTGTATTTCGTTGCTAATACCCTAATCTTCCTTCTCAATTTGGAGTCAGGTAGAACTAGTCTTCTGTGCTTATCTTCGTTCTGATTATCTAAATCTCTTGCCCGTTTCCCCTGGGTTATTCTTCTATTAAATCGCAACAATGTGTCCTTTATGATTTTCATAATTAATTTTTCCGGATAACCATTTATCCTGAATATTTCTTTCAATTTCATCAGTTCTTTATCCCTATATTTTAAATCCACTATTTTAAGACTTCCTATTATCATAGATTTTAGAATGCCTATTTTCATCACAAACGGGTGATTAGAGCAATATTTCAGGAGGATACCAGAATGAGTATCCTTGCTGTAAATATCTTTCTCTAATGTCTGACCCATTCGTTTTAATTTTACATCTAGAAACGATAATTCTTCTTTGTTTCCTTTTTCCAATATGAATTTTACCTCTCTCAGTTGATTAGCTAAATATAGAATATTCTCTAGCTCCTTGTCCCCGTGATTTCAAATTAGGAAGATGTCATATAGGAATCTTAAATATAAGATTGGTTTGAGGGGAGATCTAAGTAGGAGATTTTTTTCTAAATAATGCATATAAATATTAGCGACTGGGACTGATAATGGTTGTCCCATAGGAACACCTTTAACTTGAAGGTAGAATTCATTTCTAAATATAAAGTATGTAGAGGACATACAAATTTTAAACATTTCCATAATACTACTCAACATCATTTTACTCCTATCTAGTATTTCAGGGTATTCCGAAAGACAACGTTGGACACACTCTAATGCAACCTGTACCGGAATGTTCGTATACATCGATACCACATCCAGGCTTGTCAGTATACCATTCTCAAATAGTTTATATTCAATAATAATTTCCGTAAAATGAGAAGTGTTCTTTAACGTATAATCTAGACAATAGGTGTATTTTCTTACTCTATGGTATAGAAATTTGGAAATTTTATAAGTAAGAGAATTCCGGACATTGGCAATTAACCTAAGTGGATTATCTTGTTTATGAATTTTTACTAGACCATACACTCTAGGAGAGAGCGAATCTCTTTGTATTAATGATTTACCAAGTACTGAATCCAATTCCCCAGATCCAATCATTTGATTAATTAAAGCTTCAACCTCACCTTGTAATTCGTCCGTGGGTTCCTTATTTATTTTATGGTAAACTTCTTTATTATTTAATTGTACGTACATATTATCATCATAATCCCTCTGGTTTATTAGCACAGTTGCTCCACCTTTATCTGCTTTAAGGCATATTACCTTATTAGATAGCAAATTCGATCTCAATCTTTTCAAGTCTTAATTCTGTTTACATTTATCCCCCCTATGTTCTAACACTAATTTGGCAACATACGATTCAAATTTAGTTTTATCTTTTCTTGGGAGGAATTGTGCGATTTTAACTTTCTTGGTAATAATTTCATTCTTAGGTATGTATTCTATAGGAACAGCCGTGTTTTAGTCCCAGGTTAAGTATTCGCTTTTCATTATCTTTGAGATCCATAGATGATAAGTCTTTTACCCGTTTCAACACAAAATAATCGTTTGGAATATTTCTTCCAGGCCTATGGATTCCTATGTTTACTAGTTTCTTATCATGTCTTTTTTAACCGTTTGAATTTCTTTATTCCTAGCCTTATCAGTGAAATCCTCTATACATTTAAGGTCCATTGAATGGAATATCAAGAGCAACCCTGACCTTATTTTATTTTTTCTCTAATTAGTTCATATTTTCTTTTTTCTTGAATTTTTACCGATGATTTCATTAAATGTATAGAATGTTCTTGTTTCAGAATATTTCCTACTCTATCTATTAGTCAGTATAAACTAAGATTTTTATTGTGTAGATAAGGCAAATTATCCAAAAGACCTGTTTTATATTTATTTGGAACTTAGAAAGTATTGATCGGAATTCGCCGCAGACGGGTGTCAAATCTGGACACGTCTGTTTTGGAATCAGGCGATCAAATCAATGAGCCACCCTGTCGCATTCTAAGCAGTAAGTCTTTTCTTCCTCTAAATGGGGCTCACATGACGTTCATTTAAATCAAAAATTCCAACTAACCATCCCCAATATGCCTTTACTGAGCAGACACAATACCAGATGTGAAGTGGATTTGAAATGAACATTTAGGTAATAAAATATGGGTAATACTAAAATTTACAACAATTAATGTTGCGAACTCGAACATCACCACCATGCACAGCCGAATAAAAGCTTATATGTACTAATGGTTATATGTGGAATGTAAAAATAAAGTAGGTATCCCATTCTTTATGAGGATGGCTTGTATTTGGAGTTTCCTTCTTGTAGATCGTATGCCAACTAAGGTAGATGATAACTTTCTTCGAAGATGCCAGTTATCAACGTTTCCTGCAGCAATTGAAATTGCCGTACGCGTCTGGCGCTCTTGCTTTCATTCGGTCAAACATATTTAATAGTAGGTTACTGCGCAAAATACCAAACTACGTACTACACCCATTCTGTGGGTATGGATCAGAGTAGTCCCTTTTTGTGACTTATCACGTAATAACTAGAATTTGCTGCGGACAGGGTTTGGGAACAAACATGATTTAAACATATAACCCATTAAAGTATATACATGTGTCAGTGTAAACTAAAAATTGTAAAGTGACGAAAAAGCAATTACTCTGGTAGACCGGTTTCGTCCTACATTGAAACGGAACACGTATTAATATTTTATGAATAAGTGGAATGGATAGCCGCTTCTCCGTAAACGATTTTAGGATCAAAGTATTAATTTCTGTTATAATATGTGAAATAAAATTAAATCCATATTCTTGATATACACCGTTCAAATCTCGTATTAGCCCTTTATTAAATTAATTGAACTATTGAGTAGTTGGTTGGAAAACACATAAATGAAATAAATCCAGATGCTCCTGGACTTGAGAATTTAAAAAAAATAGTCGCAGCTTTACGATTAATGTATTTTTTATACAAAGTAATTCCTTTGCACCAGTGGCCATTTTATTCAAACTTCCGTGGAATATTGTTTGATACTTTTAGACATATATAATTACATATTTTAAGATAGATATATTCCAATAATCAAAGCAATTGGGATGTGTTCCAATTGAGAACCGCGGAAAAGAGAGTGGTAGTCGAATTCAAATGAGCGCACAAACTTACCAATTATAAAAAAAACTTTGCTAGGTTCAACAATAGTTGAAAATAATGACAAATTACTAATTTAGAATTGATCTTTACACCTAACTAGCAAACCTGACCTGAATAATTGGTAAAATTATCAGCCCAATAGCCTTATTTGTAGTTGTAGAAATTTGACATGAAAAACTATTTACCAAAAGTCATGGTATCTGTTTAATACTGATAGTTTGTTGGCGGCCAGTTGGAACGTTATTTTGTAGGGTTATTTAGCGGGGTAGCAATCTAGTTCGTGATGTGTCACCCTTCCTACATATAACGGGTAGCTGCTGATGAGATCCGTGCTTAGGTACAATCCCCGGCCTTTTCCAGATGGGCGATGTGAGAAGGCTAATTCGAATGATCACATATGTATTGTACAAAATGTTGAACGGAAATTTCATTATTAGTCCAAATTGACCGTGCTCTAGACGGCAACAAAACGAAACATTGTCAACCAAATTGGATGTATTTTACAAAAGTAATTATCAATTCAAAGACAAACGAAACAGTCACTGCACTAGACGGCAGCAAAACGAAATATTGTCACGAAAATTGAATGTCTTATACACAAGTAATTATCAATTCACAGTTAAACAATACCGTGCGTGCACAAGACAGCAGCAAAACGAAATATTGTCAACAAAATTCAACGTCTTATACACAAGTAATTATCAATTCACAGTTAAACAAAACCGTCCGTTCTCAAGACGGCAGCAAAACGATATACTGTCAACACAAGTAATATTCCAATCACAAACGTCTGAATTGTAATGAATACATGTACCCAATTGAAAATACATGATGATATAAATAAAGTCACTAATAAAAATTGTCACTGATGATGGATGCACTAAAATCGTTAAAAAACTTCAATGAAAACTCTTCACAAATAATTATTCCACTATTTGCTATGGTTTTAACTTATTTAATTATAATAATCCATTGAACTGTAGAATTTGAGAATTTGATTTAGGAACATCTGATGTCCTGATGCGTGAAATCATATTGGAAGGCGTATTGCGCGCGGGTGTGTATATTTTATAAACAAACCCCTATTAATTACAATTAAAATTGCAGTTCAAGAAATCTAAATTAAAACTACTTGAAACTAACAGAGATTGTTTCTAAACTCAAAGTTAAGAGAAATATTGTGAGAAAACTGATTTAGATTATTTGGCCTTAAAAACACTATATTTGTCAAAATTAAACATCCTTGGGTTGTAACGCGGAGCCGCGTATTACAATTTAACACTAATAAGATAGGGGCATCAGACGAAGGAATTGATAAACGTATATTTAATTTAGTGTATTATTTGAAAAAAGACAATTTTTCTGCGGAGCATCAAATTGCATGAGCTCTAAGAATTGAAATCAAGTATTGATTTGAAAAAAAATATTTTACGCTGTGACTGATGTTTATATGAAGTCGAAAAATTTGATTCAAATTGCTATTATCAATGTGGAGTAAGTTAAATCCTCCGCCTTGTGGAGGAAGTTAAATCATCCGTCTTATGTAAAATGACCTTGACTGATAAATTTAAACTACCATAGCTGATTGTAACGAACTTTATTTAAAAAGAATTTTTTCTTTTTATTTTCCAGAACATTCTTTGCTTAAATACTTGATTTTAAAATTGTGCGCTATTTTCAGTTTTTGAGTATCTCGCTCCTTGTCTGGTATTGTAATTTATGGTCTGCTGCATTTTAACATTTTTCCATATTAAACGATTATTTCATTAACAAATATATTGCTCCATCAATTGCCTTTTTGTTCTAATATAAAACAGAAAGGAACAGGAGTCTAGGAACTGGTATATTTGATTATATCTTTGGTTCAAGTATTCCATCTTTCTAGATTAATAGCTGTGCGGAACCGTTTCCAGCTTTCACTTTCCGATTGCCTAACTGTAAGTATCGATTTAATTGTTATCTCATATATTCATGGATACCGATATTAAATTTGAGGACACAAGTAGGTTAGTGCAGGACATAGCGGACTTGAGCTTAGGTGACGCAAATAATAATATAAGTCTATCTGACTCTACTGTGAATTTTAGGACTTCCAGCGATCTGGCATCTATGGGGCTTACAGACACGGATAGGTTAGAGGCCTCAGCAGTAATTCGAGTTACTTTATTCTGTAACCGAGCTGCAAGTGGAGGAAGATAAATCCTACGCCAAATGTAAAATAACATTATCTAATAAATTTAAACCACCATGGCTGATTGTAACGAATTTTATTTAAAAAGAATTTTTTTGTGTTATTTTCCAGAACATTCTTTGTTTAAACACTTGACTTTGAATTGTGCGCCATTTTCAGCTTTCGAGTGTCACGCACCTTGACGGGTTGTATCATCTGTTGGTCTTCTGCAATTTTAACATTTTTTCTCTAGTAAAACGGATAAATATTAAAAATATATTTCTGCTATAACTATCTTATATTCTGTTATTGAAGCACACAAAGAAGGGACGTTCTAGAACAGGTAATTTGATTATTCTGTTGTTCACGTATATCTCATTCCAGATTATTTGTTCGGTAATTATTACGATACAACTTTTTCATTCCGATTGCCTAAAATTAAGTGACGATTTAACTGTTAAACTAACAAATATGGAGACCGATATTAATGTTGAGGACACAGGTAGTTTAGCGCAGGATATTGCGGATTTGAATCTAGCAGATGTGAATGGAAATATAAGCATATCAGACTCAACTGTGAATTTTAGGACTTCAAGCGATCTGGCATCTATGAGGCTTACAGACTCCAATAGGTTAGGGGCCACAACATTCAACAACAAAATCATCAGTTATTTTCAAACTACTTTATTTTAAAACTCAATAAGTTGCTTAAAAGAATAAAACTATGCTATATAGTGTAAAAATTTTCAAATATTTTTATTTATTATTTTAAGGCTGGTTTATAGATTTCTGCATTCTAATTTAACTTACAATTATATTATAGCAATTATTTTTTATCTTCCTAGGTGCATAAACAAAAAGAAATTTTATCAGATACAAGAAACATTTCTTTCTCATTATATCCTCAAGTATCAACTAATGAACATAATTTTATATATAAATTGGAAAGCAATCCAAGGTAGAAATATGCAAAAATAAAGACAGTGTGAAAAACTGAAAATAAAAAATTGCGAAGAATTTTTCGAACTCAGTATGCAGCTATCAGATTTGGATAAGTTTTAATATCTAATATCGCTTAAATTGTAAAAAGACCGCAGTTGTATTTTATACATATCTCTATTACTAGAAATTAGAGTTAATAACGTAGAAATCTGTGTACGCTATACAATTAGTATTTTCTGGGATTTGTCTAATCTAACCTCGATAAAATTTAACAACAAGCAGGCCGACATTAATACAATACAAACATTTCAATGAAAATAACATTGGATTTCAATGTCCTTGTTGTCGTGATTATTCTCTCATTGTATAATGGGATCATTGAATTACTTAGGTGTAACCCATTCTTTAGATAGTGAAGAGCGAATATTATTCGAGACTCATTTTTCCATAAAAAAATTGAAGGTATGCAACGTCATGACATCTTGCTAGTATAAGAGAATCGACAATTTATCATCAAAATTAATTCATGTCCTGGGGAATAGACGTCACGCAAAATACGCTATAAACTATTTCATATAACTGAAAAAGCACAAGATATCAAAATTCAGTAAAACCAACACACCAACGTAATATTGTATTCTAACAAAATCCTGCACTGAATCTAATATTACACGGTTATACTGTCAGGAGTATTCAATTGTTAGTGATATTCGAACGAGACACACTGTACCATGGCATAAAATAATGACTTGTTGTATTAGAAATTCATTCATTCAATCAATCGTCAGGGTTAATTCAGCTTCATTAGCTTTAAAATACGCATGTTTTTCTAAATTGTACTAAATATAATATAATTGTTAGGCAAAATAAATGTGTGATTCATTGCAACAATTAATTTATTTAAAATAGCAATGAAAAGTCGAGCTATATTGCCAGCATCACTTATGTATTAACAAACATAAAATGCAAACTGAATGAACACCTATGATTTTTCATATGTTAACAAAATTTACCAGAAAATAGCCTTCACAGTGTCTAGTCGCAAATTTAACTGTTTACAAATTCAAAAATTTCATAGTCTAGGTAAATTTACACCAGCGAGCAATCGCATAGGTGAGAATGCTAGCTCAAATTTCTGAGATATAATTAATTTTATTCCAATATCCAAAATCAAATGCATTTATACACATATAAATATAGCTTATATAGCCAAAGAAAAGAGTATGAAGTGTTTTCTAATTAAATTTTTTTCATGATGTAAAATTGTGTTGATGAAAAAATAAAGGATGAGAAAATTTATATGAGGCCATGAGATGCAAATATTCTCCATTCATTTTGTATATATATTGAAATATTTATAATCAAATTGCATATATTAAATGTGACGGAAGTTTTAGCATACTATAAATGGTGTAAGAACTGCATTTTTATGTTTTTAGAGCACAATCTGATATATCTTTTGTTTAAAACGGCCATCTTAAGAATATTGAGCAAATCCCTTAACGACACATTTGTATCTGGCCTAGTCATTAGAATTGAATATGCTAAATTGATTAGGAAATATATTATTTGAATATAAATAAATTTTTCACATATACTGAACATATATCGATCGTTAAATACGTACGATTAAAATTTATTTAAGTAATTGCAAAACACCGAAAGAAATATATGATTACGTATCAGCATTTTTTTAAAATTACCTAAAGTTTTTGTATTACCCAAACGCAATTTAAACAATTATATGCTCAGTAAGCGTTTATGACGCTATAAAACGTTACTGCGCGATATTTTTTAGTATTGGTCAAAGATGATTATTGATAAATTGGCAATATTAGCAGTAATGGTAAGCACATTCACGTGCGGAATTCTGGGTCATCACGAAAGTCATCATCAAGGAAGTAACAATCATCACAATAATCATTCATCTTCAAGAGGTGAAAATGAGCAAGAACGTTATTTTTAGATACGTGTGCGGAACATGATATTAGATTAAGATGAAATGATGTTTTAATTTTAAAAATATTGTATTTAGTTAAAACTTTTCTTTTATTTAAGTGGATATGGTCATATTTACACGTATTAAAATCGAAATCTCCCAGATAATCTCACTTTGTTTTATTCACATTTTAGGCATTTGTCAATATTTTGCTAGAATAAGAAGGCAAAATCAGTACGAATTCTGTTCGACAAACGTTGTCCAGAATGTTATCTTTTTACAGTCTTATGTTCAGCGTAGTATTATTTATTAAAATTTCAACCGATATAACATCAAATATTATAGATTTAACCATTTATTTGTTAAATTATTGATGCGAATATGAGGAGACCAAGTTAAAATGAATGCTACATTAGTATTAGCTAGATAATAATAGTTTGAATTTCTCTGAAATAAATCGTTACCATTTGAGCAACATGAAATACAAAATTGCTTTTATTTTTATGTTAAACAAAAGCAGCACATAACTACTACATAGTTCTTTTTATTCAACTCTTGATTACCCTGAATTTATATTGATCAACGCCAGTGTAGAGGCATTTCTTTGGTCACACGTGTTTACAAATAGAATTAATTATCACTTTTAGGGAAATTTAGCGTATCCTGAAATCTGTTGTATTAATATCATGTACCGAATTCCATCCTTGAGTATATATCCATAAACAGACTCGGCGACAATATTGTTGACACAGCATAATTTCTCGCCAACCATACGGCTTGTTTCTTGTTAATGTCTTGTGGTATTTTTCTCCTATTTGCAGTTTCCAAGAGCTTATAGGAAACTAACTAATCTGCTGGAGCATTACATGTTCGTGTAATATATAACACCGTCCATCTTCCCAATTCCTCGCAGAGCGTTATAACGTCTACTTATAATAATTCGCCATTAAGCATGAAACCAATAATAAAATTAGGTAATACCTTTTTTTCAAGTTGGCATCAAATTTTCGAAATGTTTTTGCATTTGTAGCAATGAATGGCTAACCGAATGACATGTCTACCCAGAATTAAATTGAGACATAATTATTGAAGCAGTGAACTAAAAATCTCATGCAATTAACTATAAATGTGTAATGTGGAATGGAAATGCGTATGATTTTCTAAGCGTATAAAGAACTGATTATTTATTTATTATTACTTCAACATGTTCAGTTTAAAATTTGTGCGCGTTTACAAATATAACTGCGGCTTATAAAGATGTCTCGCTTGAATTTTTTATGACTGTAGAACAAATGTTTATGAATTGTCGATCAACTTACGTAGACCGATCGAAAAGACTGTTAGTTACTCCAATACGAGAACACTGTAACTTAAATCGATGTCTTAAATCAAATAATGTATACACGTCCACAATTGCGCTACACATCATCAAAATATCGCACGAATGTTCTTCAGACTTGCCATTCAAAATAATTCATAAATTCACTAACAAAAGGGAGTTATCCACACACGAAGACTTATGAATAAAAAATTGCAGCCGGATTTGTGCAAACAGAAGAATCACCATCAAGCATTGAGCTTTAACTGGATGTCACGCACTCAATTGATTGGATTTCGTTTTTCACACTCTCTCTAGGCTTACATATTTCTATCTTAGTTTGCTTTGCAATTTATATATAAAGCTAGGATCATTAGTAGAAATTTGAGGAGATAATGAGATTAAAATGTTTTTTATGTGTGATAAAATTTCATTTTGTTTTTGCTTATGTGAAGGTTACAATGAATTTTATTGAAGCTCCCATTTCAAAAGTAAAATCATACAAATCATCAACCGCTTAGATGAGAATCCTAACTCAAATTAATGGGATATTTTTTTTTAACTTGAAAATTAAAAAAAAGTTATACAAAGTATCCAAAATTGATTTATATACAAGTACGTACATAAGTTTACCTTATTTTAAATATTTTAGCCAATATATATTGCGTATGTCGTGTTTTTGAGGAAATGTTGAAATGCATCTATTAAAGATGTCCGAAACCAATATAAGTTTTAAAATATTATGCATTTTATTTCTTTATGATAATTATTAGGAAAATAGCTATATTGGCTGTAATGTTGGACACTTTTACAAGCGGAATTCTGCGTCAACACGAAGATCATCATCAATAAATTAGCATCATCATAATCATCATTCTTTTTGAAGAATTGGAAATCATCTAAGGTATCCTCAAGTGTTGCGTATGCGGAACATAATTTTCTATTAAAATTAAAAAAATAATATTTCCTTTGAAAAGTTCTATATTTAAATAAATTTCTCTTTCTTATTCATGTGAATATGATTAAGTGTATATTAAATCCGATCGCAATCGCTCTAATATTCTAAGATAGTTGTATTTCAATTTTAGACATTATTAAATATTTGGCTAAAATTAGAAAAAAATGAACCATTTAAATTTTCTTTGTTTGCAGTATAACTCTATGTCCTGTATGATTTATGCTTAATGGAACGTGCTTTAATTAAAATGTAAATTGTCAAATAAGCAAATCATATTAGTGTAACCAATTGATTTGTTCAAATTGTGGTACACAATTGAGCAGAATCTGGTAAAATGTATGTTCATTTAGTTTAGTATTCGACTTTAAAATCTTGTTCTTATGAATTACCTGATATGGGATACAGACCCCAAAATAATTCAAATATTTTCTCTTTGAATTAGTATGATTATTTGCAGTAATATAATTTTAGGCGTAGCAATTTTTCTGCAATATGAATGACTCTATATGCAAGATCAGCATATTTATCGTTATATAGTTTTCCCTAAGCTAAAAATTTTATTGCTGTACAGACAAACGTATGAAAATAACTATTTCGGGCATACTGCTATTTTAAAATGCATTTTAGACAATTTTAGCAAAGCGTTTTAATAAATCTACCATAGATTATCAGAAATTCATATTGTGTGGCTAATACTCATGATGTTTGCAACGATAAAAATATATTGCTATACAAATTGATTCAAATTTCTACAAAAGCGAATATTAATTTCCTATGTGAGGTGTATACTGTAGTATGGAAAATTTGAGGTTGCTATAACGTGCGCTGATATATAAACCTTACCTGTATTTGTCATTTGACTTGATCTACGACCATTTGTGTACTTATTTTGATTAGAACAAAAATATATGTATTTTTTATATTCCATTTTGCACACATAGTAGCAGAGTTATTTAATAAAAGCAAGAAAAATAACTAAAACTTTACATGATTTAAAACCATAATGGCACGTACGTGTACGTGTTGTGCTTACAGGCGACATGTCACTGGGAAGCGCTTCTACACCTTTTATCCAAAATATATTTTATTTAAAAATGCGGGACATTTGGATGGTACAATTTTGTGTTAGAAATTATACATAATCAGCAGTAGATTTTACCTATAATAAAAACTTTCACCATGTAAAATTAGATCCAACTCCTTATTAATGACTTAATAAAATTCATTGTACATTTACCATATGCAAAAACAAAATAAAGTTTTATCAGATACAAAAAATATTTCCTTCTCATCATCTCCTCAACTTTATACCAATAAACATAGCTTTATATATAAATTGGAAAGCAAAACATGATAGAAATACATAAACCTAGAGAGAGTGTGTAAAACGAAATCCAATCAATTGAGTGCGCCACATCCAGTTCAAGCTCAGGGCTTGAACATGCTTCTTCTGCTTGCATAAATCCGGCTGCAATTTGATTATCCATAAGTTTTCGTATGTGCATAGCTCTCTTTTGTTATTGCATATATTAGTTATTTTGAATGGTTTGTCTGGAGATCATACGTGCGATGTTTGGACGATGTGTTGCGCAATTGTAGACGTGTATTCACCATTTGATTTAAGTTACAATGTTCTCGCATACGAGTAATTAACAGTCTGGCCAATCGGCCTTGCGTATTTTCATTGGTAAATAATATTTGAAATCGACATTAACGGCTTTTTCTCTTCAATTGCTGGTAAAGGCAAGTGGGTTACGCTAAATATATAAATATATGTATATATATATATATATATATATATATATATATATATATATATATATATATATATATATATATATATATATTACCGCGATTGCTTGGTCAGTCCTTTATATCAGCACGATGTTGGGCGTGTCTCTACATAATATTGACATATCTTATTTACAGATACGCTATATTTCATATGAATTAAAGATTAAGATTACTTAATTGATACCGGTATATACATTGTGCAGTAATCGTGTCCAAATTATTTTTAAACTGTATAATATTTATATTTTCTTATGCATCCCATGCATAGAATTGTGGATAATTTTTTTGCGCTACTAGAATAGAATAACTTTAAATACGACCGGACTGATGAAGAAAATTTAGAAATATCATGAGATGTTGACTCATGTTCAAGTACGTTTAATACTTACTGGCAAATCATGTGTAGAAAATGTTAAGACGCCTGGTAATATATATATATATATATATATATATATATATATATATATATATATATATATTTATATATTCTTTATAATGTCATGCCTTTTAATATTACAAATATATATATATATATATATATATATATATATATATATATATATATACTATATATATGATCTAAATATGTTAAACTATTAGACGATATAATTGCCTATGCCAATGCTTGTAGAAGCAATTGTAGACGCATCCTAATAAAAAGTGGTTAGCAATGAGCCTTGATAGCAAAATTAATTTTCGTTAAATTATATACCGTAATTGTAAATGTCAACAATGCTACTTTTATTGAGTCTCTTCTTGATACTATTTTTTTCCAGTCTGTTCGGTGTACCAACATTGTTGGACAGATCCCGAAGATGCTAAAAACACAATGGATTTATATACATGCTACATTTTCACAAAATTGCGAATAACAATATGTTTTGCACACATGTTACTCCATAAATGCACGTAGTCGAAACAAATAGTAATTAATCTTAAATAATTAACTCAATTTTGTAATGATTACCAAGAAATTGGAAATATCATGACGATCAAGTTGAGGGAGTACAGGTTTGAACAATGAACACGTGGTCAGGAGTTTTTTGCAATCATATGATGTTCTTGTTGGAAGATTAGTTTAATTCTATACTCAACATCAGACTTTTATTCAAAATGTCCAACGCCTTAATTGTCGAGTTAAAATTGATTCGTCTAGTTAAGGTATCATTGCTTTGACTTTCAAATTTATCATAAGTTTTTAAAATATTGTCTATACATATTCGTTTGCAAACAGTGCAACAATAGACCAGCACTACAATGTTAAAATGAGGACGAGGTATTCACTGTTACAGGAAAGAAAGCAGAAAAATTCTAGCGCGCTTCATTTAATTATGTCAAAACCTTGTAAAATATCTGTTGAAAAAATTGTATACCCATAACAAAATTCAAAATAAATCAATCGGTGTTCTAAAAATAATTTTATGTGACTTCATTAAGAACGAAAATTCTAAATCAAAAACTGTTATGAAGTATTTGGCAACTTAATTAATTTTATCAGCTTTAGGAACGCTCATTATTCATCAATAATATATATATTACGAATCGCCAAAAAAGAAAAATTATTTTACGTATTCACATGACTAAGTTTCTTTATGTAAAACATTTATATCTTTTGAATTTGTATTTAGTTCTATCTTACAAAATTTAGTGTATTGGCTTCTATTTGCAAGTTTGAAACAAATAGAAATTAAAAATCACCCGATATTTTTTATATAAGCAGTAACCCTACTATGTAAACAGCATTCATTTAAATTTAAGCATTAGTTAATATAGAAATTAAAATTATTCCAATAGACAGGGTTTTGTCTTACTGGAACACTTCAAAAATTTTCCAGAATTTTAGATTTTAAAGGACTGCAACCTTGAGAGTTCTCCCTTGGTGTTTTTCTATTTATAATCGTTCAGCGGGATGGTTCTTTGATGTTTTAATTATTGGTAATTTTATGCACCACACATTAAATTCCAATATCTTCGTGACACTTTCGTTTTAACAAAGCATAAACTTGCATAAATACAAGCCAAACAAAATCAACTTAGTCGCTAATTTTAGGAACATTAAAATCAGAAAATAAAAAACTTCCTTAAACTTGAAATCTCTGTCGTACATAGGTTGATAAATAAAAATTTCAGTTACAAACACTATTCTTCAGAGTGACTATGACATAAACCAATTGTGTATAAATAAATAATCAGTTCTTTATACGCATAGAAAATCATACGCGTTTCTATTCCACATTACACATTTATAGTTAATTGCATTAGATTTTTAGTTCAGTGCTTCACCAATTATGTCTGAATTTAATTCTGTTTAGACATGTCATTCGGTTAGCTAATCATTGCTACAAATGCAAAAAATATTTCCAAAATTTGATGCCAACTTGAAAGAAAGGTATTATCTAATTTTATTATTCGTTTCATGCTTAATGGCGAATTATTATTAGGAGACGTTATAACGCTCTGCGAGGAATTGGGAAGATGGACGGTGTTATCTATTACACGAATATGTAAAGCTCCAGCAGATTAGTTAGTTTCATATAAGTTCTCGGAAACTGCGAATAAGAGAAAAATACTACAATACATTATATACCCAGACCTTAACAGGAAAAAAGCCTTATGGTTGGCGAGAAATTATGCTGTGTCAAAAATGTTGTCGCCGAGTCTGTTTATGGGTATAAACCCAAGGATGAAATTCGGTACATGATATTAATACAATAGATTTCAGGATACGCTAAATTTCCCTAAAAGTGATAATTAATTCTATTTCTAAACACGTGTGACACAAGAATTGCCTCTACACTGGCGTTGATCAATATAAATTCAGGGTAATCAAGAGTTGAATAAAAAAAACTATTTAGTAGTTATGTGCTGCTTTTGTCTAACATAAAAATAAAAGCAATTTTGTATTTCATGTTGCACAAATGATAACGATTTATTTCAGAGAAATTCAAACTATTATTATCTAGCTAATACTAATGTAGCATTCATTTTAACTTGGTCTCCTCATATTTGCATCAATAATTTAACAAATCAATCGTTAAATCTATATTATTTGATTGTATATCGGTTGAAATTTTAATAAATAATACTGCGCTGAACATAAGGCTGTAAACAGATAACATTCCGGACAAAGTTTGTCGAAAGTAATTCGTACTGATTTTTTCCTCCTTAATCTAGCAAAATATTGACAAATGCCTAAAAATATCTGGGAGATTTCGATTGTCATACGTGTAAATATGACCATATCCACTTAAATAAAAGAACAATTTCAACTAAATACAATATTTTTAAAATTAAAACTTTATTTCATTTTAATCCGATATCATTTTCCGCACACGTATCTAAAAATAACGTTCTTGCTCATTTTCACCTCTTGAAGATGAATGATTATTGTGATGATTGTTACTTCCTTGATGATGACTTTCGTGATGACCCAGAATTCCGTACGTGAATGTGCTTACCATTACTGCTAATATTGCCAATTTATCAATAATCATCTTTGACCAATACTAAAAAATATCGCGCAGTAACGTTTTATAGCGTCATAAACGCTGATTGAGTATATAATTGTTTAAATTGCGCTTAGGTAATACAAAAACGTAAGGTAATTTTTAAAAGAATTTGCTGATAGTTAATCATATTTTTCTTTCGGTGTTTTGCAATTACTTAAATAAATTTTAATCGTACGTATTTTACGATCAATATTTGTTCAGTATATGTGAAAAATGTATTTCCATTAAATTAATATATTTCCTAATCAATTAGCATATTCAATTCTAATGACTAGGCCAGATACAAATGTGTCGTTAAGTATATTTGAGAAAGATTTTCTCTATATTCTGAAGATGGCCTTTTTAAGCAAAAGATATAACAGATTGTGCTCGAAAAACATAAAAATGCAGTTTTCACACCATTTATAGTACGTTAAAACTTCCGTCACATTTAATATATGCAATTTGATTATTAATATTTCAATATTTATATATACCAAATGAATGGAGAATATTTGCATCTCATGGCCTTATATAAATTTTCTCATCTTTTCTTTTTATATCAACGCAAGTGTACATCATGTAAAAAATTGAATTAGAAAATACTTCATACACATTTCATTGGCTATATAAGCTATATTTAGACACTGTAAAAAACCAAGGCAATTATCTGGTAAATTTTGTTAACATATGAAATATCATAGGTGTTCATTCAGTTTGCATTTTAAATTTGTTAATACATCTTAACAATGCAGAGCTATCTTTTAAATTCATAAGTAATGCTTGCAATATAGTTTGAATTTTCATTGGTATTTTAAATAAATTAATTTTTGCAATGTATCACACAACTATTTTGCTTAACAATTTTATTATATTTAGTACAATTTAAAAAAACGCATATTTTAAAGCTGATGAAGCTGAATTAACCCTGGCGATTGATTGAATGAATGGGTTTCTAATAAACAAAGTCATGATTTTATCCCATAGCACAGTGTGTCTCGTTCAAATATCACTACCAATTGAATACTCCTGACAGTATTACCGTGTAATCTTAGATTCAGTGCAGAATTTTTGTAGAATACAATACTACGTTGGTGTGTTGGTTTTATTATATTTTGATGTCTTGTGCTTTTTCACTTATATGATATAGCTTACAGCGTATATTGCGTGACGTCTATTCCCCAGGACATGAATAAATTTTGATGATGGATTGTCAATTCTCTAATAATAACTAGATGTCAGTACGTTGCAAAACTTCACTTTTTTATAGAAAAAGGAGTCTCGAATAATATTCGTTCTTCACTATCTAAAGAATGGGTTACACCTAAGGAATTCAATGATCCCATTATACAATGATAGAATTATCACGACAACAAGGAAATTGTAATCCAATGTTGTTTTGATTGTATTCTCTGTATTGCATTAATGTCGGGCTGCTTGTTGTTAAATTTTATCGATGTTAGAATAGACAAATCCCAGAAACTCATAATTGTATAGCGTACACAGTTTTCTACGTTATTAACTCTAATTTCTAGTAATAGAGTTAATTATAAAGTAAAACTGCGGTTTTTTTACAATTTAAGCGATATAAGATATAAAAACTTTTCAAAATCTGATAGCTGCATGTAGCATAAATTTATTCGGATTACCTTTAAGCAAAGGTCTTGTCGTATGCATTCGTGGAAGCAATTGAACTCCGGGGTATATTATTGTGTACAGCGCACAGAAGGACAGTCCATTTCCTACGTTAATATGGTTAGTTATATAAAAGTTTATTGTAAATTTTCTATTTCAACTGAATTAACATATGATTATTGATAGGTTTACAATGGACGTGTGACCAAGTGTAAACAATTTGCATTTTCCAGATTACCCGCCTGAATTTGAACAAAATAATTGTACATCACGATACATCTTAATCGTCTAATCACAAGCAAACAAACCTATTTTGCATTTATAATAAAATGGTGCAAGTGAGTTAATGTATGTTTAATATAGTGTTCGACATATCTAACAAAGCTTCCTAAGCGATAAAAATATAAAAATATAAAAATGGAGAAAAATCCAAAAATAGATTGGTCCAAATCTAAAGATACTCAGGGATCAATTTATTTCGTAATAGGCAATGCTGCGTGGTGTGGAATTATAAGTCTTCATGCTCCTTCATATGAATAAGATGTGGAATTTTAAATTTGAACGCACGGAATTTTCTACTAATTGCAAAATGTTTTCACAGAATGCTCAAAAAAATAGTAAATGCAAAGATACAATTTCGTGAATTATTGGAGAAATTTACGCATTATTTTGCTATAGACTTGCTTAAGATTTGACAATGTATGCCAACTGTAGAAGTGATTTGGACAAAAATGTTTTGCTGTGTAATTTTGTAATATGTTATTTTTTTATCTGAAACTTGGCTCCACAAGGACATTAAAATTTACGAATTTTGGCATTGCCCTTTATTCCCTATTTAGAAATGACAGATCGTTGGATGAATGAAGTGGAGGAGTACATATATATAGTAAATCTATTTTTAAAGCGACAGTGTTACATACTAGCAAATATAATACTGTCATTGATTTTTTAACGATACAAATTGATAACCTGAACGTAACCGCGGTTTACGGAGCGCCATATGCTAGTTTATAGAATGGGAAAATAGATACCAATTCTATAGTTATAATTTTGTGGTAGGCGATTTGAATAAATTCTTTTTAACTTGTATTGATTATATATGTATATGTGGCGAAAGCTGCAAACAGTTAATGTTCGTGACTGCATAGAAATTGTGCAGCCGACATTTCCAGTCAAGTTCAATGTATGCAAGACTGCTAGAGGTGAGAGCCGCATATCTAAATTTGATTTCCATATATATTCAATGCGGTTTGATCCTCGATAGTCAGTTTGCCGTCGTACTCTGATGATGATCATGGAAGGTCGAAACGCGTCAGTGCGTTGCAGCTGGCGGTAGTTTTGTTATGTTGTTCGATGACTGGTTAAATACAATGGGATTGGTGTTTACTTCAAGCACGAAAACTTGATTTAAAGAATTGTTACCACCACCCGCGCAATCAATTATTGTTAAATTGTATTGCCTATATATGTATATGTGGCGAAAGCTGCAAACAGTTAATGTTCGTGACTGCATAGAAATTGTGCAGCCGACATTTCCAGTCAAGTTCAATGTATGCAAGACTGCTAGAGGTGAGAGCCGCATATCTAAATTTGATTTCCATATATATTCAATGCGGTTTGATCCTCGATAGTCAGTTTGCCGTCGTACTCTGATGATGATCATGGAAGGTCGAAACGCGTCAGTGCGTTGCAGCTGGCGGTAGTTTTGTTATGTTGTTCGACGACTGGTTAAATACAATGGGATTGGTGTTTACTTCAAGCTCGCAAACTTGATTTAAAGAATTGTTACCACCACCCGCGCAATCAATTATTGTTTAAATTGTATTGCCTATATATGTATATGTGGCGAAAGCTGCAAACAGTTAATGTTCGTGACTGCATAGAAATTGTGCAGCCGACATTTCCAGTCAAGTTCAATGTATGCAAGACTGCTAGAGGTGAGAGCCGCATATCTAAATTTGATTTCCATATATATTCAATGCGGTTTGATCCTCGATAGTCAGTTTGCCGTCGTACTCTGATGATGATCATGGAAGGTCGAAACGCGTCAGTGCGTTGCGGCTGGCGGTAGTTTTGTTATGTTGTTCGACGACTGGTTAAATACAATGGGATTGGTGTTTACTTCAAGCTCGCAAACTTGATTTAAAGAATTGTTACCACCACCCGCGCAATCAATTATTGTTTAAATTGTATTGCCTATATATGTATATGTGGCGAAAGCTGCAAACAGTTAATGTTCGTGACTGCATAGAAATTGTGCAGCCGACATTTCCAGTCAAGTTCAATGTATGCGAGACTGCTAGAGGTGAGAGCCGCATATCTAAATTTGATTTCCATATATATTCAATGCGGTTTGATCCTCGATAGTCAGTTTGCCGTCGTACTCTGATGATGATCATGGAAGGTCGAAACGCGTCAGTGCGTTGCAGCTGGCGGTAGTTTTGTTATGTTGTTCGACGACTGGTTAAATACAATGGGATTGGTGTTTACTTCAAGCTCGCAAACTTGATTTAAAGAATTGTTACCACCACCCGCGCAATCAATTATTGTTTAAATTGTATTGCCTATATATGTATATGTGGCGAAAGCTGCAAACAGTTAATGTTCGTGACTGCATAGAAATTGTGCAGCCGACATTTCCAGTCAAGTTCAATGTATGCGAGACTGCTAGAGGTGAGAGCCGCATATCTAAATTTGATTTCCATATATATTCAATGCGGTTTGATCCTCGATAGTCAGTTTGCCGTCGTACTCTGATGATGATCATGGAAGGTCGAAACGCGTCAGTGCGTTGCGCCTGGCGGTAGTTTTGTTATGTTGTTCGACGACTGGTTAAATACAATGGGATTGGTGTTTACTTCAAGCTCGCAAACTTGATTTAAAGAATTGTTACCACCACCCGCGCAATCAATTATTGTTTAAATTGTATTGCCTATATATGTATATGTGGCGAAAGCTGCAAACAGTTAATGTTCGTGACTGCATAGAAATTGTGCAGCCGACATTTCCAGTCAAGTTCAATGTATGCGAGACTGCTAGAGGTGAGAGCCGCATATCTAAATTTGATTTCCATATATATTCAATGCGGTTTGATCCTCGATAGTCAGTTTGCCGTCGTACTCTGATGATGATCATGGAAGGTCGAAACGCGTCAGTGCGTTGCAGCTGGCGGTAGTTTTGTTATGTTGTTCGACGACTGGTTAAATACAATGGGATTGGTGTTTACTTCAAGCACGCAAACTTGATTTAAAAATTGTTACCACCACCCGCGCAATCAATTATTGTTTAAATTGTATTGCCTATATATGTATATGTGGCGAAAGCTGCAAACAGTTAATGTTCGTGACTGCATAGAAATTGTGCAGCCGACATTTCCAGTCAAGTTCAATGTATGCAAGACTGCTAGAGGTGAGAGCCGCATATCTAAATTTGATTTCCATATATATTCAATGCGGTTTGATCCTCGATAGTCAGTTTGCCGTCGTACTCTGATGATGATCATGGAAGGTCGAAACGCGTCAGTGCGTTGCAGCTGGCGGTAGTTTTGTTATGTTGTTCGATGACTGGTTAAATACAATGGGATTGGTGTTTACTTCAAGCACGCAAACTTGATTTAAAGAATTGTTACCACCACCCGCGCAATCAATTATTGTTTAAATTGTATTGCCTATATATGTATATGTGGCGAAAGCTGCAAACAGTTAATGTTCGTGACTGCATAGAAATTGTGCAGCCGACATTTCCAGTCAAGTTCAATGTATGCAAGACTGCTAGAGGTGAGAGCCGCATATCTAAATTTGATTTCCATATATATTCAATGCGGTTTGATCCTCGATAGTCAGTTTGCCGTCGTACTCTGATGATGATCATGGAAGGTCGAAACGCGTCAGTGCGTTGCGGCTGGCGGTAGTTTTGTTATGTTGTTCGACGACTGGTTAAATACAATGGGATTGGTGTTTACTTCAAGCTCGCAAACTTGATTTAAAGAATTGTTACCACCACCCGCGCAATCAATTATTTTTAAATTGTATTGCCTATATATGTATATGTGGCGAAAGCTGCAAACAGTTAATGTTCGTGACTGCATAGAAATTGTGCAGCCGACATTTCCAGTCAAGTTCAATGTATGCAAGACTGCTAGAGATGAGAGCCGCATATCTAAATTTGATTTCCATATATATTCAATGCGGTTTGATCCTCGATAGTCAGTTTGCCGTCGTACTCTGATGATGATCATGGAAGGTCGAAACGCGTCAGTGCGTTGCGGCTGGCGGTAGTTTTGTTATGTTGTTCGACGACTGGTTAAATACAATGGGATTGGTGTTTACTTCAAGCTCGCAAACTTGATTTAAAGAATTGTTACCACCACCCGCGCAATCAATTATTGTTTAAATTGTATTGCCTATATATGTATATGTGGCGAAAGCTGCAAACAGTTAATGTTCGTGACTGCATAGAAATTGTGCAGCCGACATTTCCAGTCAAGTTCAATGTATGCAAGACTGCTAGAGGTGAGAGCCGCATATCTAAATTTGATTTCCATATATATTCAATGCGGTTTGATCCTCGATAGTCAGTTTGCCGTCGTACTCTGATGATGATCATGGAAGGTCGAAACGCGTCAGTGCGTTGCAGCTGGCGGTAGTTTTGTTATGTTGTTCGATGACTGGTTAAATACAATGGGATTGGTGTTTACTTCAAGCACGCAAACTTGATTTAAAGAATTGTTACCACCACCCGCGCAATCAATTATTGTTTAAATTGTATTGCCTATATATGTATATGTGGCGAAAGCTGCAAACAGTTAATGTTCGTGACTGCATAGAAATTGTGCAGCCGACATTTCCAGTCAAGTTCAATGTATGCGAGACTGCTAGAGGTGAGAGCCGCATATCTAAATTTGATTTCCATATATATTCAATGCGGTTTGATCCTCGATAGTCAGTTTGCCGTCGTACTCTGATGATGATCATGGAAGGTCGAAACGCGTCAGTGCGTTGCAGCTGGCGGTAGTTTTGTTATGTTGTTCGACGACTGGTTAAATACAATGGGATTGGTGTTTACTTCAAGCTCGCAAACTTGATTTAAAGAATTGTTACCACCACCCGCGCAATCAATTATTGTTTAAATTGTATTGCCTATATATGTATATGTGGCGAAAGCTGCAAACAGTTAATGTTCGTGACTGCATAGAAATTGTGCAGCCGACATTTCTAGTCAAGTTCAATGTATGCGAGACTGCTAGAGGTGAGAGCCGCATATCTAAATTTGATTTCCATATATATTCAATGCGGTTTGATCCTCGATAGTCAGTTTGCCGTCGTACTCTGATGATGATCATGGAAGGTCGAAACGCGTCAGTGCGTTGCGGCTGGCGGTAAGTTTATTATGTTGTTCGACGACTGGTTAAATACAATGGGATTGGTGTTTTACTTCAAGCTCGCAAACTTGATTTAAATAATTGTTACTACCACCCGCGCAATCAATTATTATTAAAATGTATTGCCTATATATGTATATGTGGCGACAGCTGCAAACAGTTAATGTTCGTGAATGCATAGAAATTGTGCAACCAACATTTTCAGTCAAGTTCAATGTATGCGAGACTGCTTGAGGTAAGAGCCGCATATCTAAATTTGATTTCCATATATATTCAATGCGGTTTGATCCTCGATAGTCAGTTTGCCGTCGTACTCTGATGATGATCAAGGAAGGTCGAAACGCGTCAGTGCGTTGCGGCTGGCGGTAGTTTTGTTATTTTGTTCGACGACTGGTTAAATACAATGGGATTGGTGTTTACTTCAAGCTCGCAAACTTGATTTAAAGAATTGTTACCACCACCCGCGCAATCAATTATTGTTAAATTGTATTGCCTATATATGTATATGTGGCGAAAGCTACAAACAGTTAATGTTCGTGACTGCATAGAAATTGTGCAGCCGACATTTCCAGTCAAGTTCAATGTATGCGAGACTGCTAGAAGTGAGAGCCGCATATCTAAATTTGATTTCTATATATATTCAATGCGGTTTGATCCTCGATAGTCAGTTTGCCGTCGTACTCTGATGATGATCATGGAAGGTCGAAACGCGTCAGTGCGTTGCGGCTGGCGGTAGTTTTGTTATGTTGTTCGACGACTGGTTAAATACAATGGGATTAGTGTTTACTTCAAGCTCGCAAACTTGATTTAAATAATTGTTACCACCACCCGCGCAATCAATTTTTGTTAAATTGTATTGCCTATATATGTATATGTGGCGAAAGCTGCAAACAGTGAATGTTCGTGACTGCATAGAAATTGTGCAGCCGACATTTCCAGTCAAGTTCAATGTATGCGAGACTGCTAGAGGTGAGAGCCGCATATCTAAATTTGATTTCCATATATATTCAATGCGGTTTGATCCTCGATAGTCAGTTTGCCGTCGTACTCTGATGATGATCATGGAAGGTCGAAACGCGTCAGTGCGTTGCGGCTGGCAGTAGTTTTGTTATGTTGTTCGACGACTGGTTAAATGCAATGGGATTGGTGTTTACTTCAAGCTACCCTAGCACCTACATTGTCACTGATCCTTTTGATATGGCTGATGTGAGAAAACCGAAACTTGGTGTCATACATGTATTAGATATAATGTTGCAAATAGAAATATAATTCACAGTTAGTCCAAATTTAATATGTGTTGGTCAGCTGCAAAAACAGATTTTTATGCAAAATAGGCCTTAAACACCATTCACAGTTAAACTAAATTGTCCGTCTTCTAGACGACAAGAATTAAAATGATTTATGTTTATAAAGAAAAATGTTTTGCACACAAGTAGTTATTCTTACACAAATGTCTGGATTGGAATGAGTATAGTCAAACGATTAAAAATACATGATAATATGAACATAGTAAAATGATTTATGTTTATAAAGAAAAATGTTTTGCACACAAGTAGTTATTCTTACACAAATGTCTGGATTGGAACAAAATGGTCAAACGATTAAAAATACATGATAATATGAACATAGTGAAATGATTTATTTTTATAAAAGAAAATGTTCTGTATAGTCCGTATAAATACTTCAATGACAAAAAACTCACGAATATTCATTTCACTGCTTGCTATGGTTTAATTCATGTCATTTTTATAATATATTATTCTCTAAAATTCGGAATGGCACAGTTAACTGATAATAGTAAAATTGTGAATAATCCAACTGAGCGAAATAAATTCACTGTGACACATTAGTACACCGCGTGATCCTCGGGGATCGCGCGCGGTTCTGTTTTTTTAATAAAAACACTATTAATTACAAATAAAATTGCAGTTCAAGAAATATCAATTAAAACTGCTTGAAACTAACTGAGATTGTTCCTAAAATCACAGCTAAAAGAAATATTGTATAAGAACAGATTTAGATTATTTGACCTTAAAGAGCACTGTATCGAAAATCGTTGGGTTGCAACACGGAGCCGCCTGTTACATACACGCCCCAACAATGAAAATTAGTACACTATGAAGGGGGCTAACCTTACAGGAAGTGTTATTGCTCTGCCATACCATGTAACGACTGATTTTGGTTCTGTCAACGCTGATACTGTTTCCTCTATCTCTCGCGTTCTTGGACGAATGGTTAGGTCGAAGTGTTCGAGAGTCACGTTCAATGATGTTTGTTGTCGTGTTGGCGATGATGGACGAATATTTGAAACACCTTTTTGATTTGGAGAACGAGATTGTGTGTACTCGTACCCCAAACGTCGCTATGTTGGAGCCATTGGCGCAGGTCAGACTGCTGGTGTCGACTAGATGGGTGGGTTCGAGATAATTGTGGCGTAGTAAGCTTACATCTGATCCAGTGTCTATGAAAAATAATTCGCCAGATGTTGCGTCACGGATGAGAAAAGATGTTGATAGTGGCAACTGACTATTAGACTGGTTGCTGGCAATTGGGCGTTTGAAGCATGACTTGACTGGAGCCGTCGCTGTAAAGATAATAGATTGATTGCGCTCTACCGCGAAAGCAACGTGCTTGGAGCCATCAGACGTCGAGCGGCCAACAATCTTGGGGTGCTCAGCCTCTACTGCCGCCAAGGAGGCTGACCCCACCCGTCTTACGAACCTTCCATGGGCGGATCCTCTTAAGATGTTGACGGTGACCGCGCCCACTTGAACGTCGCGTCTGTGCTTGGGAATGTGCAGCCGTTTCCGAGGCAATAACGTGTGGAGTGGCCTTCATCCAAAGTGCTTGATTTTCTCAAAATAAAGATGTTTATTAATTCCTTACTGGCTGTGAGTTTGACGAACCGGTACACCATTCATGTAGGGGTATTTTGCGGGGTTGCTAACTAGTTCATGGTTCTATACACGTCCTACATATCAATGATGGCTATTATTGCTACCATAGCACCTACATTGTCACTGATCCTTTTCATATGGCTGATGTGAGAAAACCGAAACTTGGTGTCATACATGTATTAGATATAATGTTGCAAATAGAAATATAATTCACAGTTAGTCCAAATTTAATATGTGTTGGTCAGCTGCAAAAACAGATTTTTATGCAAAATAGGCCTTAAACACCATTCACAGTTAAACTAAATTGTCCGTCTCCTAGACGGCAAAGATTAAAATGATTTATGTTTATAAAGAAAAATGTTTTGCACACAAGTAGTTATTCTTACACAAATGTCTGGATTGGAATGAGTATAATCAAACGATTAAAAATACATGATAATATGAACATAGTAAAACGATTTATGTTTATAAAGAAAAATGTTTTGCAAACAAGTAGTTATTCTTAAACAAATGTCTGGATTGGAATGAATATAGTCAAACGATTGAAAATACATGATAATATGAACATAGTAAAATGACTTATGCTTATAAAGGAAAATGTTCTGTATAATCCGTATAAAGACTTCAATGACAAAAATCTCACAAACATTTAGTTCACCGCTTGCTATGGTTGAATTCATGTCATTATTATAATCTATTATTCTCTGAAATTCAGAATGGCACAGTTAACTGATAACAGTAAAATTGTGAATAATCCAACTGAGCGAAATAAATTCACTGTGACACATTAGTACACAGCGTGATCCTCGGGGATCGCGCGCGGTTCTGTTTTTTTAATAAAAACACTATTAATTACAAATAAAATTGCAGTTCAAGAAATATCATTTAAAACTGCTTGAAACTAACTGAGATTGTTCCTAAAATCACAGTTAAGAGAAATATTGTATAAGAACAGGTTTGGATTATTTGTCATTAAAGAGCATTGTATCGAACATCGTTGGGTTGTAACACGGAAACGCGTGTTACAAATTATTTGTGAATTTTTGTCATTGAAATCTTTACACGGATTAAACACATTCATTTTCAGTGACAACTTTTAACAGTTACTATGTTCATATCATCATGTATTTTCAATCGGTTGCATGTATTCATTTTAATTCAGACATTTGTGAAAGGATAATTGCTTGTGTGCAAAATATGTTTCTTTATAAACAGAGCTCATTTTAAATTTTGCCGTCTAGAATATGGACAATTTAGTTTGACTGTGACTGGTGTTTAAGACATTCATTTGTGTTAAAATTTGTTTTATTGCCGACCAGAACATGGTCAATTTGGACTAACTGTGAATTCTATTTCTATTTGCAACATTGTGTACAATATACGTGTGACAACCCATTTTTGCCTTCTCACATCCAACATCCGAAAAGAGGATCAGAGACTGATTATGAATACGGGTATTAATAACAGCCACCATGGATATGTAGGAAGGGTACAGAATCTGAACTAGATATAGCTACCCTGCCAAAAATACTCCTACAACAGAATAAAATACTGTTGTCTTATACAATGTCTTATACACAAGTAATTATCAATTCACAGTTAAACAAAACTGTCCGTGCTCTAGACGGCAGCAAAACGATATACTGTCAACACAAGTAATAAACCATTCACAAACGTCTGAATTGTGATGAATACATGTAACCGATTGAAATTAAGGATGATATAAATAAAGTCACTGGTAAAAGTTGTCACTGATGATGGATAGACTAAAATCGTGTAAAAACTTCAATGAGAAAACTTCACAAATAATTAATCCACTGCTTGCTATGTTTTTAACTTATTTAATTATAATAATCCATTGTAAAATGGAATTCTGATACGTAGAATCATATACGATCAGTAAATCACTTGTATAAACTGCGAATAATTCTAAGAAGTAGAGTAATTCCACTATGGCACTATAATCCACCGCATGTTCCCTGCGTATCGTGCGCGGGTGTATAAAGGCCCCAGCTTCAAGTATATGCCGTACGACGTTACAAACTCGGTTAAATTGCCATAAATATAGAGTTATGTATTGTTAGGGGGCCCCTAACCGGGCCGGTCGTGCGTACTCCGGCAAATGCCGGGAAAGATCCTTCAGTGTGAAGACGTCCTAGAGCCTTGGGTTGACTTGGGCTGTGGTTCCTTCTGTTGTTGCGTTGTAATCTCGATATGGAAACTTCGTTGAAGTTCTGCATTAATTGGTTCGTCTCGCTGGTTGTACAGCAACAAGATTGGTGTCACTGATGCTGCCAATTAATGGTGAGGACATTCCAATAATAAGCGTAGGTGATGACAGCCGACAGCACGCACGCGATACGCAAAGCAGAAGGCAAACGCAACAACTGAACTGCATGGTAAATTTTCCGTGCTTAAATAGCAATGCCAGAGTAATATATGTCTACTTGCACACTATTGGTTAACGGCAATTTTCGCTTTTTTCTCATTGGTGCAGCGTAAATAAATTGAATTTAATTTACGCAATATGTGGGCAATTTATTTGTGTCGTTACAGGTGACTATATTTAATAAACAAAACCCTATTAATTACAATTAAAATTGCTGTTCAAGAAATCTCAATTAAAACTGTTTGAAACTGACAGAGATTGTTTCTAAAATCACAGTTAAGAGAAATATTGTGTAAAAACAGAGTTAGATTATTTGATCTTAAAAAGCACTATATTTGTCAAAATTGAACATCGTTGGGTTGTAACGCGGAGCCGCGTGTTACAGGCAAATTCCAAAAAAATGAGTAAGTAAATTCCAGGTGGATCCTAGAGATGAAATTAGACAAGAAATCCCGATAATCTAAAAATAAAAACAAAATGAAACCCGACGCTTGTCGACATCAAACTCTCAAGGATTGGAATTTTTCTCGTTTCAGCTACAAATCCATAACCAAAGCATATATACCTGTGTTGTCCACAGACACCTAATCTCTCATTCATCGACGACACTCGCGGGGCCCAACTTCTATCTACTTTTTTCTCTTCACACTCCGATCGGTACGTCGTTGTGGGTGATCTCAACCTCCCCATGGTTAACTGGCATAATCTAGCTTCGGAAAGTCATCCACTGCTTCGACTCTTCGCGGACAACCTGTTACACAAATTCGTGCATTTTCCTACCAGAGGGAACAACCAACTGGATGGTGTACTCTCCAATAACGAAGTGAGGGATGTTCACTCTCGGGAGATCTTCCTTAAGCTTGATCACTGTCAGGTATCCTTCCTCTTACCTCTCTTATCCTTCACCCCTCGAGAAGACACCCAATCGTTCAGACGATTCACCAACTGGGAAGAGTTCCGCCGACTCTGTGACACTGTTAACTGAAGGGACCTCTTTCTCCCAAACAATCTCTCCTCGTGCTTTTCCGAAGTCCATAACATCCTATCCTCCCACTATGACTCCGCCACCTCTATTCAACACGTATACTCGACGAATAAGTTGAACGCTCTGTTTAAGGCACGTGACAACCTCGCACGCAACTCTTGTCTACGCACATCGTCACTTGCCCGCGCCCTCGCTCTGAGACGCATCGATGGGCACATTAAACAGGCTATCAACAAACAAGCGCTCCACATCGAAAGACGCATCCGCTCAGCTCCTAACCCCCGAGCAAAATTCGCCATCATCAAACACCAATTGTTGCAAAAGCCCAAAACCTCGTATATTAACTTCTCTCAGTCAGACGACCTCTGCTTCGCTAACGATTAGCTGACTCACCTTCTCGACTCATTTTCCACTCCCACTCCGCCTGTCGAGATGTTAGACAACGGAGACTCCGAGAACCTACGCTGGTTCTACGTCTCTCCGGCTTCCGTCGCCCAAGCAATTAAAGACATTAAATCTAAACACCAATTTGATCAATATGGTGTCTCGGTCAGTATGATTGCTCTTCTAGGCTGGAACGTCTTCTCTCTGATTGCAGATGTTATTAATCATTGTCTCGAAACCACCTATCTTCCCCCGGACTGGCTCAATTCGACGAACTCTTCTATCCCTAAAAATGGCACTTCTTCGATCTCATCATTTAAAGATCTCCGCCCCATTACTATCGTCCCTTCTTTCACCAAAATCTTCGACAGGATCTTATACAACCTAATCTACCCCTTCATTAAGTCTCATGTAAACTTCTATCTCCTCGATGATCAACAATGGGTTTTTGAATGGCCGCTCTTCTTCCACCAACTTAGCTAGTGTTCTCGATCATTGCTACTCCTCCATCTCTAAAGTGCTTCAGTGCACTCTCCTATTCCTGGATATATCCAAGGCTTTTCACTCGCTGTCATTTTCAGCAATCGAATCCGCCTTACTGAGAATCGGTATCTGCGGCAATGTTCTCTATCTTATCAGTTACTATCTCCGAAACCGATATGCGACAGTAAAATTTGTCAGTAGTCACTCGAGGCCAGCCCATATCCGATCCGGTGTTCCCACAGGGCTCCGTACTTGGTTCCATTCTCTTCAACCTTACGCTCGCGCACATACAGGTTGAAGACAACCTTTTCAAGCTGTTCAAATATGCGTATGACATGGTTATAGTATTCAGTAACCCCATAGCATCCAACCCTTCCTTAACCCTTCTATCGGAGCTCCTATTCTCGCTCCACTCGCAGCTCAGCAGAATCGGCCTCAAACTAAATCCCAGCAAAACTCGCCTAATGAAACTCTCCTCTGATTCATTCTGCTCTATCCCGGTTGCCAACTACCTCCTCGACATAGAAATAATAGATTCGGCCAAACATCTTGGCATTCATTTTTCAAAATCTCCTGACTTCTCCCTACACCTTACACACACTAGTTCCAACTTTTCAAATGGGCCCGTCTGATCTATTTTAAGACAAACAACCCCACTCTCCAACTCATGTTATTCAAGGTCTACGTTCTGCCCCTCATTTCCTACGCCAGCGAATTCTACTGTCCTCTCACCCTCCCTCCTCTTATACTATTGAACAGGTATCCTCCAGGTTTCTAAAGCGAGTCTTCCCGAAATGCCAAAATTATTGGGAACGCCTACTCCTGGAAAATCATCTTCCGCTTTGTTTCACCCGTCATCTTCTAGTCATTTCTATTATCCATAAGATCACAACTTGCTTACGGCTCTCCAACTTTGCCAACCCAAGTCACCACTACGCCACCCGTTTTAGTAACTCTTCTATCCAAGCTAACCATACCCCCACCATATTTAAAAAAAATCTATCTCTTCTCCAAAGCCACTAATGTCTTCAACGCTCTTCCCACAGACATAAAGCTCCTACCCCAGCACGAATCCAAAAAGGCAGCCCATCAGTACTTCTTCAACAAACTTCTTTGTGATACGACCGATTGGAAACGAAACTGGTTCCTTCTCAATCCATAACATTTACTACACCCCAGGCTATTCTCTTTACAAACTTCGGAGGGCGAAATCCCTCAGGCAGTCATCTAATCTTCCACTTTACCTCTCTGGTCTTAATCTTTTCTTCTCGACTCACTGATACCACTTCTCAGCCCATTCCTGACCCCATCATATCCACGTTGTGGATATTTTATTACGTTTTGCTCATCCAATTCTTTTCATTCTTGTTTCAGCGGAGGACCGGAAACCTAACAGCCCTACCGATCCACCAACGGTTCGCTTCGGACATCGACTCCCCCTGGTCTTCCTTCAATCACAACCTCGTTCTACGGATGCCTGCGATCCCTGCAAGACTCGCTCGCTTCAATCCTGCAGTCTATGCTAAGCTCCATCAATTTAATCTTCACGATAATGGACTCCATCGGTCGACGTTTACCTCAGGTCCGCCATCTTTTTCAATCTCGCATTCACCTAGAAACTCTGACACTTCATGAACTATCTCCAATTGATCTTGTCTAGTCAAGTAGAACATCGTTTTTATTTATTTTTCACCAGATTGAACTATCTTGATGTTAATGTTAACTTTTCCCTTCACCAACCCCTACCTCCTGCTATTAAATACTTTGCTAATCAGAATTCCATTCACCTCCACATATCCTACCCTTGATTTGTTATTTCAATGGTCGAGCCAGTTGGCCTTTGATGCCAAAAAAAGGTTTTATTATTATTATTATTTTATCCTTTAAATTTAGAGAATTGTTGGAAACCACAAGTACGCCATCTCAGGTCGTTGCGTTCTACCCGACAAGAACCACACACTTCGGTCTTATTTAAGTCAAATTTATTTTTTACTCTACATTTAGTAATATACGTTATAGCTGTCATTTCCCGTTTATATTTAAGAGCTAATTTAAAATCTATATTGCATTACAATAAATCGTAGTTTGTTCAACCTGTAAACACCCCGGCTTCAAGTAAATGCCGTACGACGTTACAAACTCGGTTAAGGTGCTCTGAATAGAGATTAGTTACTGATATGGGGGCCCTTAAGAGGGCCGGGTAATGCGTTCGCTTTAAGTATTCTGCGTTGAAGATGTCCTAGAGCCTTGGGTGGACTCTGGTTGATTTGTTGCTCCCGTGGTTGAGCTGTGATCGTGTTGTGGATGGTGTCCTGCAGGTCCTGCACTCAATTGGCTCGTCTCTCCGGTATCCCGCAACAAGATGAGTAGATACTGACAGCCGACAGAGCGCACACGTATTGACAACCGACAGAACGCACACGCGTGAAGACAGGTAGAAGGCAAATGCCACAACTGACTTGCATGGTAAATTACCGTGCTTAAATAGCATGCAATATGTGTACTTGCATACTATTGGTTAAGCGTGGTTAAACGTGGTTAAACGGCAATTTGCTTTTCTCATTGGTGCAACGTAAATAAATTTGAATTTAATTTACGCAATATGTCGGCGATTGATTGTGTCGTTACAACACTTTCCTCTCTGAAAAAAAAGAAAAAAAATATTCCTCTCTGCGAGGCTAGATAAGAAATGCATGACAGAGTTCGAACCAAGTTAAGCAAAAAATATGATGAACCATAAGTGCTGGGCTTCAAATATGCTTGTTGGTTGCTTCAACAATGATATGATGCCAGGTAACCACTAGGAATTGCTACACAAATTGTTAGCTCTAGTGGACGGTCATAGCACGTGAGGCAAAATAGAGCAATGTAAGTTTTTGGAGCCGCAGCGTGAAGATTTCGAGGTAAATCGCCTCTGAATTTGCCAGGTTTAAGTTAAAAACCTAAGCAGGTTGGATCGTTATCAATGTGTTTGTATACGACCAAAGGAGCTAGAGTGCTCGACGTTGTGGTCATGACATTTGTAGAGTGGTCTTTGTGAAATAGATAATATTGAGATATGCATTGAAAGTGGCCTGTACCATGATATGAAGCTGATCACTACTTAGTGTTGCTACACAAAGCGTTAGCTCTAAGTAGCTGGTCATACCAAAATAGGCAGTGTAATGTCATGTGTGAGAAATACATTATAATGTAAAATATATATACATTAAAATTAAAGGTAATTGCATAAAAATATGTACACGAACATTGCCTCAGAGATGGCATAATACCAAAAAACTGTTCAAAAATGCTACACAATTGTTAGCTAAGAACAGCTGGTTATGCCACGTGAGACAAATACTAAAAATTAACGTAAGGTTAAAAAAAAATTTATAGTTAAATGTTAATGTTTAAAAAATCAATTACGCGTTATACAAAGCAGGTTGAGATTGTGGGCAGACGGAGCCTGAGACGTGTGTAGAAGGTTGAACGCTCTCAGGATCAGGTGGTTCGATAAACGGTTTTAACCTGTCTATGCTTACTGATGTCGATGTAGCGCCTTGCATAATGATGAAGTATTTTGGCTGTTTTAGTAAAATCGGGTAAGGACCGCGATACTTGGGTTGTAGTGGTGCAACAGCAGTATTGTTGCGAACGAGTGCTCTCTTGCAGCTGTGGAGCTGTGGGTGAACGAAGACTGGACGAGGCGTGTGTCTCGGCTACTGTTCGGACATGTTACCGAAATGAAGTCGAAGGCGGGTAGCTTCGTTTTGTGGGTCATCTTGTGCCGGCAGTAGACGTGGGAGCTGACTGGGCAGGCGTAGATCCATGCCATACAAGAGTTGTGACGCAGACGTTTTAATGGATTCTCGAGTACGAGAACGCATGGCCAGCAGAACTAAAGGTAGTGCATCGACCCAGGTGCCATTAATGGACGAGGATGCTAAAGCTGCTTTGAGTTCCCTATGCATTCTCTCTACCATGCCATTAGCTTGGGGATGGTAGGCAGTCGTCTGGCGTAAGATGCATCCCATGTACCGCAAGGTGGTTTTGAAACGATCAGATGAGAAGCAAGTGCCTCTGTCCGTGATGACCTCATTGGGAACACCATAATTGGATATCCATGCAGAGATAAAACCATTTGTTACTTCGTCTGCAGAAATGGTGCCAAGAGGTAATGCCGCAGGCCATCGTGTAAATCTATCGATCATAATTAGAAGGTAGCTGAAACCTTGAACCTTTGTCAGATGAACTATGTCGATGTGGACGATGGCTAGGCGAGAAGTAGAAGGAAAATTTTGCAACTTAGAACGAGTGTGTCGTGTGATCTTGTTTTTCTGACAAATTGCACACTCTGAGACCCATCGTTTAACATTCTGCCTAAGTCTGTGACCCCAAACACGATCTGTAAGAAGTCGGACAGTCGCTTGGCTTCCTGGGTGAGAAATTGAGTGAATTGAATCGAAAACCTTCCTCTGAAGGCTGGTCGGAAGAACTGGCTTGTTGGGCTGCGTACCCGTGAAGTAAACAATTGGTAAGCCTTCCCACAGACGGCATATGAACTTGGTTGGGTGACGGACTATTGATCTTTGAATGTGAATGTCACCGCGTTGTTCTGTTCGCAGGAGAGTTGGCGTTAGTGCAGGTTCACTGAGTGCCACGGAGTTGACAGTGAATGGTGACGGTGAAGGTGGTTGTAGAGAGACGTCTGGCCTAGACAGAGCATCTGCAATGAAGTTCTGTTTGCCCTTGACGTGAAAGACGTCAAATTGCCTTTCGCTTAGACGAGAAAGCTGTCTTTCCACTCTGGCAGGGTACTTGGCGATAGATGAAGTTGCGTTTTGAAGTGCGCTAACTAGTGGTGCATGATCTGTGAAAACAACAAATCTGCTACTGCCAATGATGCTGATAAAATGGCGCACTGCGTCGTGGATAGCGAGAAGTTTTCGGCCGAAAGTGTCGTACCTCGTTTCTACTGGTTGGAGAGTACGCAAGTAGAAACTGATAGGCTTCGAACTCCGTCGATCTCTTGTTCCAAAGTGGCTCCAATAGCGAATTCAGAAGCATCTGTCGTCAGTAGAAATGACTTTTCAAAATCTGGATGCGTTAGCATTGTGGCCTTTGCTAACGAGTTGATGGCAAGTCGAAGTAATTCCTCGTCTTCGGATGACCAAGCAATGATGGAATTCTTGCTAAGTCCTTTTCGGTTCCGCAGGTGCCTGCACAAAGGATAAAGTTGTTTTGAAAGGCCTGGAAGGAACTTGCGATAATAGTTTAGTACTCCCAGGATTTTCTGCAAATCGCTCAAGGTCCTTGGTGACTTGATATTCTTGATTGAATTCGTCTTTGACGGCAACGGTTGAATACCTTGGGCCGTGATACGATGCCCTAAGAAGTCGACGGATGAAGTTGCAATCTGCGTCTTGTCACAGTTGATCTTGAGTCCGTGGTTGGATAAGCGCGAGAGGACATTTCGTAGATGTTTCGCATGAGATTCTAGATCTGGACTGAATACCATAATGTCATCTAGGTATGACATACAATAAGCAGAGTCGTCGCGAAGTATGTTGTCTATGAATCTTTGAAATGTCTGTGTAGCACACTTAAGTCCAAAAGGCATGTAAAGGTATTCGAAAAGGCCAAGTGGAGTGATGACTGCAGTTTTCTCGATATCCTCTGGTGCTACCGGTATGTGATGGTACGCTTGTCTGAGGTCAATCACTGAGAAGAAATTGCTGCCGTTGAGTTTTTCAAGTAACGTGTTGATATTTGGAATAGGATATGCATCAGATTTTGTCACTGAATTTAGCTTACGGTAGTCTCCACAGGCTCTGTACGATCCGTTTGATTTTGAGACTAAGTGCAATGGTGACGCCCATGAACTTTTCGATGGTCTGATGATTCCCTCTTCCAAAAGCCTTGAGAATTCTTCTTGTGCAGCTTTCAGCTTAGCAGGAGCCAGTGGTCGCTTCTTGAGTGCAATAGGTTGTCCTTCTGTGACGATGTGATGCATCGTGTTGGAGACTCGCAGATCGGATTTGTTAAGATCGAAAAGCGATTTGTATTTTCGAAGAGCTGCTGATATCTCTGCTGAATGATGCACTGGGGTTGGTTGAATGACCTGTAAACTCCAAACGCTCGGAGGCAAGTGTCCAAAAAGCTTTGTTCAAGTCCGGTGGAGGGGTCGATGATCTTTGATTGTAAGATCAACAATGAGCCGAAATTTTAGAAGAAATCAAACCTATTATATTATGTGAGACCTTGGCAATGATGAAGTTGTGGGAAAATTCACGTCGTGAATATGTTGAGTGTGCATTATTGGCAGCCATAAGTTGGTATGGGCTCGCCTGTAACTGTTGCGAAGAACGCCTAGCGACATCTCGGCCATTAGAATCACCTTTGAGAACTACGAGACTGCCGCACCTGTGTCTACGATCATACTCTTCGCCAGTTTTGAAATCAAGAAGGTGTAAGAAGTTCGTTTGGCTGTTTGGCCGGGTCATGCAAACAAGTAGGCTGGTGATAGCGACCGGCATTGTGTTAGGTTTTCTGTGAAAAATTCGGCGTGGACGAAAAGAGTCGACAGGGATGTCGGATTGTAGTTGGCTTCTTCCCTGTAGCGCCGTTGATGCCGTTGATGTGCAGAAAGTACGGTCTTCTACTTCCTGCGCCAGACGTTTCCCGATACTGATGCACCCTTGTGCCTGCGGTCTGTTGTCCTCTCCGTCAGCTGGAAATTGACACTCATTCGGAAATTCTTCGGAACGACAAAGACAAACTTGGCAAGCATAAAAAACTTCTGATGGATTTATAACACCAGTTCTTTGGAGCATATTTATTAAATGATTGCACGGAGATCTCGATCGCCGCCTACCATTATAATTTGACTTGGAAACGAATTTTGGTCGAGCATTCACATGATTTATCTCCGATTTGGTAATGGCCAATCCTTTTAGAACTTTGGCCATGTTCGCCACTGTTCTCTCTAAGGAGGAGATTCTATCATCTTGCGGGGTGAAGAAAAGGATGATGGATTCACTTTGGTTTCCAAAACCCTATATTCTAACTCACATCTCTCAGATAAGTCATCTATAGAGAGTGTTGGGGAGCTGTCTGGCAAAGAGTTTTAATGTTTGGGGAAGATTGTTAATAAAAACAACATAGCCTCATGGTCAGAAATGTTGGTTTATACCAACGTTTCCGTAATTCCCTCAGTATTTCTATGGGGCAAGATTTGGCATATCTAACTGCGCATATTTGTTTATTATCTGCTCAGTTTCCATTAGATTCCAAACAAGGATTCTACCTCGTTTTGTAGGCCCAAAATGGGATTAGGTAGCTTCTAATGGCCTCAAGCTTAGGATAAATCCGTCGCTGCAATTCAGAAGGTAGTTTAGCAAAAACCTTCGACAGTTTTGATGACTGTCATAATCAAGGAAACGGGGAGAAAGCGGAGTCTACGCGCATAAAAAATAACTCACTATCTCCATCCCAAACAGGAACATCAATATTTTAACAATCTTACGGGATCTTAAAAAGCATAAATTTATAAGCAATATGAAAATAATAATATATAAATGTATAAATATATAATGAAACGCTTACCTAAACAGCTTCCACTGTTGCTTGATATTGTCCAGTACAAAAGGAAAAAAACGAAACAGAGGCCCCGATGGCCTTTGATGACAATGTATTATTATTTCAACACAGAACAGCGTCACTCCTTCCAAAAATTGAAATTGTCCCGTAGGGAAGACGAACAAGGGCCCGTTGGCTCTTAAGTGCCAATAAATTATTATTTTCAACAGCAAGAATAACACACTGCTTCCAAAATTTGAAATCTTCCTTTAGGGAAGACGAACACCACAAATTCACGAATATATACCCAACAGAAAAACAGGATCAGGGTAAAGAAAACGCAAATGTTAGTCGATTCATCCCAAACAAATGAAGAAGAAAGTCAATTTATTTATACCCAAAAAAAAATCAGATAAATAATCAATATCCTGGCGCGGTCGCCAATTTTGTAAACGCCCCGGCTTCAAGTAAATGCCGTACGACGTTACAAACTCGGTTAAGGTGCTCTGAATAGAGATTAGTTACTGATATGGGGGCCCTTAAGAGGGCCGGGTAATGCGTTCGCTTTAAGTATTCTGCGTTGAAGATGTCCTAGAGCCTTGGGTGGACTCTGGTTGATTTGTTGCTCCCGTGGTTGAGCTGTGATCGTGTTGTGGATGGTGTCCTGCAGGTCCTGCACTCAATTGGCTCGTCTCTCCGGTATCCCGCAACAAGATGAGTAGATACTGACAGCCGACAGAGCGCACACGTATTGACAACCGACAGAACGCACACGCGTGAAGCAGGTAGAAGGCAAATGCCACAACTGACTTGCATGGTAAATTACCGTGCTTAAATAGCATGCAATATGTGTACTTGCATACTATTGGTTAAACGTGGTTAGACGTGGTTAAACGGCAATTTGCTTTTTTCTCATTGGTGCAACGTAAATAAATTTGAATTTAATTTACGCAATATGTCGACGATTGATTTGTGTGTCGTTTAGAGAATTGTTGGAAACCAGAAGTACGCCATCTCCGGTCGTTGCGTTCTACCCGACAAGAACCGCACACTTCGGTCTTATTTAAGTCAAATTTATTTTTTACTCTACATTTAGTAATATACGTTATAGCTGTCATTTCCCGTTTATATTTAAGAGCTAATTTAAAATCTATATTGCATTACAATAAATCGTAGTTTGTTCAACCAAACCAATTTATTTAACTCGACCTGTGTGAATTGGGCATTTATTCAAGAGCATGGGTAAAACGAACGTCTTATCGTTTTGCGGTAATTTATCTGCAGTTAGTTATTTTGTTTTAACCTGCAGAGCTGGATTGACACATGGAATTTACGTTTACCAATATTACCAGAATGCTATGTTCAGATTGTAATTCCTGTTGGATATATTGCGTTCGTTCATATTATGACAATTTTTCATCTACTTTCTCTACGCCAGGTTCAAAACGCCCAGAAAAGGCCAGTGTCTTGTGTTCTCGTGGCTATTTATGTATGTCTTTCGTGAATTAAATAGTAGATATTTTACTTCTGTACTTTCGCTGCAAATATTACGCAGATTATATTCATTTTGAAAACGCAAAGACTTATATACCTCATGATATATCCATTTTCTGTCTGTTATTTCTTGGTAAGTTGTTCACATCTTTACGTGAGAGGAACATTTAAAAAATACTTATTGTTTTATGTATTTAATAATAATTTTTCATCCTTCATCGAAGGGAATAATAATAATAATTTTATTTGGCAACAAAAGCCAATGTGCACAATAGTTGAAATGATGAGGTAGAAATCAAAAGTATGATATGTACAGTTGTATAAATTGTCACCAGCAAATTATTTAACCATCATCTAGCACGACAATTTAAAATATCAAGGCACAAATTAATAGCAGGGTCATTTCTGAGTGAAAAAAGTAGCTAGGAATGCATATCAGTATATATGGCAGTAGTGATGGTACAAGACGTGTACGAAAAGTAATACCTTTTGATTATAACAGAACCTCTTGTAGGTACATAAAAGAATTAAGCTTTGACTAGGATAATATGGCTTATAATATATTATTGAAAAATAATAATAATAATAATAATATATAATAATACATTTATTTGGCATCAAAGGCCAACTGGCCCAATCATTGAATAGCAAATCAAAGGGTAGGATATGTGGAGGTGAGTGGAATTGTGACTAGCAAAGTATTTAATAGCAGGGGGAGGGGTTGGGGAGGGGAAAAGTTATCATTAACATCAAGATAGTTCAATCTGGTGAAAAATAAATATAAGCGAAGTTCCATTTGACTAGACAAGATCAATTGGAGATAGTCCGTGAAGTATCAGATCTTCAAGGTGAATGTGAGATCGAAAACGAAGATGAAGATGAAAAGATGGCGGCCCGGAGGTAGACGTCGACCGTTGGAGTCCATTGTCGTGAGGAATGAATTGATGTAGTCGGCAGGATTGAGGCGAGCGAGTCTTGCAAGTATCGCAGGCATCTGTAGAACGTGATCGAGATTAAAATAAGACCAGGGAGAGTCGAAGTCCGAAGCGAACCGTTGGTGGATCGGTATGGGCTGTTGGGTTTCCGGTCCTCCACTGAAACAAGAAAGAAAGAAAAGAGTTGGATGAGCAAAACGTAGTAGAGTATCCACAACTTGGATATAATGGGGTTAGGAATGGGCTGAGAGGTGGTATTAGTGAATCTAGAAGAAAAGAATAAGACAAGAGGGGTAGAGTGGAAGATGGCTGCCTGATGGATTTAACCCTACGAAGTTAGTTAAGAAGATAGCCTGGGGTGAAGTAAATGTTATGGATTGAGAAGGAACCAGTTTCGTTTCCAATCGGTCGTATCACAAAGAAATTTGTTGAAGAAGTACTGATGGGCTGCCTTTTTGAATTCGTGCTGGGGTAGGAGTTTTATGTCTGTGGGGAGAGCGTTGAAGACATTAGTGGCTTTGGAGAAGAGATAGATTTTTTTAAATATGGTGGGGGTATGGTAGGCTTGGATAGAAGAGTTACTAGAACGTGTGGCGTAGTGGTGACTTGAGTGGGCAAAGTTGGAGAGTGGTAAGGAAGTTGAGATCTTATGGATAAAAGAAATGACTCGAAGGTGACGTGTGAACCAAAGCGGAAGAAGGTTAGCTAGAAGTAGGCGTTCCCTGTAGTTTTGGCAGTTCGGGAAGACTCGCTTAAGAAATCTGGAGGATACCTGTTCAATGGTGTACGAGGAGGCGTGGGTGAGAGGACAGTAGAATTCGCTGGCGTAGGAAATGAGGGGCAGAACGTAGACCTTGAATAATGTGAGTTGGAGAGTGGGATTGTTAGTCTTAAAACAGATCAGACGGGCCCATTTGAAGAGTTTGGAGGTAGTGTGAGTAAGGTGTGGGGAGAAGTCTAGGGATTTTGAGAATTGAATACCGAGATGTTTGGCCGAATCTATTATTTCTATGTCGAGGGGGTAGTTGGCAGCCGGGATAGAGCAGAATGGATCAGACTAAAGTCTCATTAAGCGAGTTTTGGTGGGATTTAGTTTGAGTCCGATTCCGCTGAGCTGCAAGTGGAGCGAGGATAGGAGCTCCGATATAAGGGATGAGGAAGGGTTGGAAGTTGTGGGGTTGCTGAATACGATGACCATATCATCCGCATATTTGAACAGCTTGAAAAGAGTGTCTTCAACCTGTATGTGTGCGAGTGTAAGGTTGAAGAGAATGGGACCAAGTACAGAGCCCTGGGAAACACCGGATCGGACATGGGTTGGCCTCGAGAGACTACTGCCAACTTTTACTCTTGCATATCGATTCCGAAGATAATAGCTGATAAGATTGAGAACATTGCCGCATATACCGCTTCTCATTAAGGCAGATTCAATTGCTGAAAATGACAGCGAGTCAAAAGCCTTGGATATATCTAGGAAGAGGAGAGTGCACTGAAGCCCTTTAGAGAAAGAAGAGTAGCAATGATCGAGAATACTAACTAAGTTGGTGGAAGATGAGCGGCCGTTCAAGAATCCATGTTGATCATCAAGGAGGTAGAAGTTTTCATGAGACTTAATGAAAGGATAGATTAGATTGTATAGGATCCTGTCGAAGATTTTTAATTCTCAGCAGATTTTTGAACTTCAGTTTAGTACAAAATATCTACATCATTTGTGTAACGATTTAGGCGATATAGAAACTAGGCAGCATAAATTGAATAGTGAATATTTATTCTGGAGAGGATCTATTGAAGAAGCTGAAATAGATGAAAGCACTTTTAGATTTTCAAAGGTTTATTAAACGGACCATTTTTGCTTTTGGTAGACGTCAAAGGAGTGATAGATTCCGGACGTAGGCTCATTAATGGAGTTCTATTTTGAATAATGTTGAGGCTAATTTCGCTAAGCTGAGCTTGAAATAAACATAACAACTGAGTGATTGTTGATAATTTATTTATTTATTTCGATACTTTCAATTTACCGTTTTGGTTGATTTTTTATGAAAGGCTCCAATCACATGATTATAAAATACATATTTTACATTGAGCAATAATCTGAGCGAATATAAATTCAAATAAGGAAGGCACCGTCACTGTCTGTTTAGTTAAGACGATAAGATTTTGTCTTTTAAATATATCCAACGAAAAAGGAAACAAGAAATATATAATCTGATTAAATAGCCGTTTTATTTTAAAAATAAAATTAAGAAAAGCTTTATTTGATTATATTTGTTCTTCTGCTCCCGTAGGAGTTTAACAAAGCAATGCAGTATGTCTGCTTTAAACTCATTGTTTGATAGTATTCTTATCTGTACGAGTAGAGCATTGAAAGTACTTGTGATCATGGAAATAGAAGTAGACAGTAAAGATTTTGGAAGAATGATATAATTAAATTGAGGACTTATAATTACGCGTGACATATTTGAGGCCTGCGAAAACAAATCGGCAGCAGAAGGTAGGTCTAGACCTTGTTTGCGAGTCAGCTGACTCTAACAGAGTGACTAAATCATACAGGTAGGTTATTTGTTAGACGGGAGCTCTCGAAAATTCTGAAGATACATGCAATCTCTTTTCATATTTTGCATCTAGTGAATAAAAAGTTTATTGTTTTTTTGTCTACGTCATTGAGGGGCGTTTTGTATGAGCCTTGATTGTGTTAAGTTTTTCAATATGGTCTTGCAAAATATATCGGAATAGGTATGTATTTTGTGAAATTAAAATCTCAAAAAAACAATTCTGCAGATTTTAATTTTATATTTTATTATATTTCCGAAGATACTCGAGAAAATTGTCTCAATATGTATGTTGGAATTGGTATCAAAATATATACACCCAATCTGATGATTTGTCATTTCAAGACGAATGAAAATAAATATGTATTCTTGATTTTCGTTATATCTACGTGTGGAATGATAATCTATCATGTTATATAAATAATGGCGGTGTAAACGCTTGCAGTATGGTCTAGTTGGACAGTTTTATTATTTTTATCATGAATGATACGACGAAGCCAAGTTACGAAACAGAAATTTTGATATCATCTTATTTTATAATTGTTTGCGCAAAGTGCTTAATTTTTTCGTTAAAAATGTCGAGCTGAGATAAACTGAATAGTTTTACTGGGTTTGGAATAGGAGCTAATATGGAAGGGTACGTTTCTGCTAATTTGTAGGTTGATATATTTGCCTTAAAATTTAGTTTCTGTTACGGGCGTCTGGATCTCGGTGTCACCCAGAACATAATTTTTCTTAAAGTGGCTATAGCGCGCTTTAGATTAAATTATTTAATTGTGTCAGGTTTTGATCGATGGATAAAAATAATTATGTTCTCCGTTGAATTTCCTTTAATTATTGCTGATGTATTTTCATGGATTTCTTTAGCTGTTTTCCAATAGGTTGCCAGATTACCTGAGGAAGATTCTCATTTATTTATAATGCAAGCTTTAATAAAATTCATAGTACTCTTTACATTTGCAAAAATAAAAAGAAATTGTATCTTTGCACATGGAAAGGATATTTTGAATTCTTATTTAATTTATTTAGTCATATTAGTTGAGTTACTATTATTGTGTGATGTTTTTTATGTACCTTCGTTTTTTAGATTTGTATTGTTTTTATTTGTACATTGCTGAGTTTGATAAAGTGCGCTGTCTTAATGTAGATTAAGCATAAGAGATTACTGAGGTTAGTCTGAGGTACAAAATGAGTTTTTGAAGATGGTAGGTGTTCAATTGTTAGAGTTTGTAATTCTTGGATTCATGGTGATTGGTTAATTATGTTTAAGATAATTTTGCTTGTTGTGTTATTATTTCTTTCTATTATGGCTTATTGAGTATGTGTGTTAGATCGTTAATGAAATCCCAACCTCTTGGGTTGAAGCCTTAAAAATGTCTAATTAAACGTGATAGGGTTGGTTATCGCTTATTGTCTTCTGTTTGTTAGTTTGACGATTTTTTATAAAAAAATTAGGGAAGCGTTTAAGCTTATCTGAATTATGTCAATGAAGGTCAGTCATTATATTTTCATACGTTTTGATTTTATGCTGAAGAGTAATTTCTTTAATGCTTACGTCAACTATGAGATGCTTTTCTGCAATAAATAAAATTTATAATTGAAGTGAGAATATAGAAGACAAAATCATAATGCCTTCCTTTTTAAACTTTGATCACATAGTTGAATATAAGTATACATGTTTATTATCATTTCGATAGCTTTAATGAAGGAATATGTAAACGGCTAAATAATCAAACTAAAATATGACAATGTGTTACATATATTTATTTCTACTACTTGCTTATTGTTATCTAGACAGTTTTATCTTCTAGTTTTTAAAAATGTAAAGCAGAGATTTGCTTGACCGACAGGTACAATTAGAACAAATCGTGCTTTCTACTAGTTTTAAATAAACTTGTCTTCTTCAGATTAAAATCCGTAGCTTTCTGGTTTTATATCATTCTTATTCCGGATTTCTAAAAATCATTTTTGATTTCCTAGCTGTTTTTTAAACGACTCTACTTTTAATCTATTATTTGTTTATAAACTAATATCTTTTAAACTTTTTAAATCTTATTATCTGTTTAATGAAATCAATCTTCTCAACGTTTGTTCTTGCTTACGCATAGCCGCGTAGAGTATGGAAAACATATATTTGGGAAACCTAATTACTATGAAATCCAATCTTGGTTAATGTAGTTTACTTTCTTTAATAATAGGAAAATATTAAACGGCGATAAAGTCTTTGGACCTCCAGTAAAATACAGCGCATCGCATTTTGATATTGAATTGCGGAATTAAATTTTATTTAACACGTATCCGTATGAGTGAAAACTATTTTTCGTGAAATAAAACTCAACATCTATTTCTACCGCATGGTTGATTGTGTATACATTAATTATTATATACATTTTTATTAATATTTGTTGTAAATAAATTTTCTTGTATTTCTACGAATGTAAATTTTTAAGTTTCGCATAGATTCCATGTTCAATTGAAACAAATGAAATCAGAACAACAAGCATCAGTTTACGAATGTTTACAAAAAAATAATTTATTGGATTATATTATGGCTTTACCTTGGTTGATACTTTGGTTCAATTTACTGTTTTACCAAAGCACTGGCTAGACTCTTGGCCTTTTTGGCACAGTCGAAAAAATGTATACTCCTATTTATTTCAGGTTACTTACTCTAAGAAGTTTTGCTATTCTAGATAATGTATATTATTGCTAAAAAAGTCATTCCTGCTTCAGAAACCTAGTTATTATTTTCCGCTATTTTTTTACGCTGTTTTATAGGATGCGTTATTGCTATCTATTATTACACTATACTTTTAAGGTCATTCATGCTGTTTCTTTATTGCCGTTTATATATACGGAGTTTCAAAATGAAATTTTCAATTTGTGCGACAAATAGGCCATTTTTGTTATAGTTTGGGATCACTCTTTAGCTTAACTATTCAAATCTGCTATTTTACAG
>JAQBSW010006774.1:0-45799 GCA_029291075.1 Eudiplozoon nipponicum | reverse complement strand
TATGCTCAAAACACCATATATTAGGGCAATATAGGTTGGACAATTGAACAGTACAATCTTCTGTGCGTAGTGGCATCAAAGTGGTTGAAGAGTCAATTTTGTGTAGTTATTAGCAATGCGACTTCAAAGTGAACTCGCTACATATAATATGCACCGAACCTATAAAGTAAACCAGCAACAAGATTGAGAATAACATTTCTTTTGAATGCCTATTACTCCAGCAGAGCCTTATGGTCTGACCTCGATCGAAATTGTGTATGCATTTTTGTATTAGATGCTAAAAATGGTTGTTATGTGTTGTGAAATTTAGCCAATTTCAAAAATCATTTTTTGGATACCTTTTACAGACTTTTTGGAAACATCCTATTCTGAGTTCGCTTGGAAGTATCATTGCAAACATTTTAAAATGAATTACTATAAACGCCTAACCCATTAAGTACATACATCAGTTAGTATAAACTAAGAATTGTATAGTGTAGAAAAGGCAATTCATCCAGTAGACCGGTTTCGTCCTTATTGGGAACTAATCATGTACTGGCCAGAATTTGCCGTGGACAGGGCTCGAACCTGGGCACGTCTGCTTCGGAATCTGGTGCTCTAACCACTGGGCAACCGTGCCGCATACTACACACAATTTTCAACCATTCAACAACTAATGTAACTCGGTTAGTATTTTTCTTTTAGGTGGAGCTCATATGGCATTCATTTAGACCTAAAGTTTCAACTAACCATCTCCAATCTCTCATTACTGAACAGACACCACACTGCATGAGGGAGTATGGTATTTAAATGAAAAATTATATAAATAAACGAACATTTGTTGCGTGGGCTAGTACGTGATGAGATCCCAATAAGGACGAAATCGGTCTATGGGATGAATTGCCCTGTCTACTCTAGACAAAACTTAGTTTATATTGACAAATATTTGTATTTAATGGGTCAGGTGATTATATAAAAATCGCAAACTTGATATTAGCAATTGTTATCAACACCCGTGCACCAAATGTTTGTTTAATTTAAAATGAAAGGGGCTCTAACGTTGTGTTCCAACGCGTACATATAGTAGATTGCATCGTCCAACAGTTCGATATTTCTTGACCAATTATAAAGTGGGTATTAGGCGACTTGCGACAATATCGCCTTGTTAATCGCTAGCATACAATGAGCTTCCAGCTGCCTTTGTTGTCTCCGCGGGTCACTTTGCTATTTGTTACATCGTCTCTTTGACTTTGAATGCTAATGCCTGGCGAATCAGTAGGTCCACCACCATTAACGAATTGCTAAAGCGTGATGCTAAAATATGTGGTATCTAGGCGGCTAGAATTGCTGTAAGTACTCAACAATGAGACTATTTCTGGTCTTGCATGCGCAAACGAGGTTCAAATACGATTGTGATGTCATACCTTACTGACGAGCTGTAAACTCTCGCTTTCATGCACGGTAGATTTCAATTTGGAGGTCTGGTTCTTGTAGTCGTCGTTTACGCGCCTACTATCGTGCATTAATTACTTGAAAAACTATCATGTGTGCTGTTTGGCCTGGAGCTCCGTTTGTACAGTCTGGTTGTTTCTGGTGAATTCAATTCAGCACTATGTTGAGACCGCAAAAGTAACGGAGCCATAGATCGACGTATTTTAAACATTAGTTTCTGTAACGATTACTTCAGGCACTTCATTATTATTATTATTCTATTTACTTGGGTTTTTTTTGTAAAATCCATTTTGCAGCACCAGTTACCAAAAACGTAGCTATGCAAACCGTACCAAGGGGTTGGTAACATATCAACATACTCAGATTGACTACATTGTTGTTAGCTGGTATTAGTTTTTTTATTGTCTAGGCACAATAGCTTACCACCGTTACCGCATTTCTTCAATTATTGTATCTGGTCAGACTTTTGGCCACCAGTCCAAATGCAATTCTGCTGCAGGTGCCTGGTGTTAAGCCGCGCAATCATCCTTGTACTAATGTTCAATTAAATGCACAATGAATCAGTTTTATTCGCTTTAATGGCTGTCGATTCCGTTCCCAGTTACGTCTGGAACGCTCAGTAATAAAGCATGTGTAGACATTGGCTTGTCGCCCGAAGCTCAACTATGAACACTTGTTTTCTAACAATCACTACTCAAGCCTTTCAAAACACAACAACGGCTCCGGGAAGATCACGCCGGGCTCCTAAGCCTCGAACTGTGTTGTCTGCCAGTCTGCAGATAAAAAGCACCCTTAAATTGAGGTTGCTAGAGAGTAAAAAGTAACATACAAGAGTAACGCAACGAATGTGCATGAGATTATACTTTCCGTTCATGCGGCCTTTGGTTTATCCTTCTGGTCACAACTGAACTTATTTGTTACTAGGTTCGCAACGCCTAATACATACTTGCATATATATATTAGCTCTTCGCAACAAACAGTATTTAACTGTAATATATTGAATTGAATGATGTCATGCTTACCGCGAAATGTGATAACTGATATCGATGAAGACCAGAGTGTATGGTTTAACTGGAGTAACAGGTGTTCGGAAATTGTTGTAATTCTCAATTTGAGTGAACTTTAGCATAAATTTATATCCATCAGGTTGGTATCATGTACCGACTCGGAAACCATAGTGTTAGTATCCGGTACTCATCGATTTCAAAAAAGGTATCAGTTACTAACACAACAGCCATAGTGTTAGTATCCTTTAGAGACTCGGTATATATATTATATAGTGTGAGTTAGCATTGAAGTCGTATTGTCGTTGACTTTAGATCATGTTAGCTTCACTATTACAGGTTTACACATTCGTCTAGGAGATTGTACCGTCCTATTATTCCACATTCTTCTACCAAATATATAGTGGTTAAAGGGCGTAATACCGGCTCCTACTGATGAGTCGCCAGTAAGCACGAAACGAATGTGCATGAGATTATACTTTCCGTTCATGCAGCCTTTGGTTTTATCCTTCTGGTCACAACTAGGCTAATTTGTTACCGAGTCTGTAAAGGATATTCACACTATGGCTATTGTGTCAGTAACCGATACCAACATTATAGTACCAAAAAGGTACATGGTACTAAAACAATGGTTACCGATTCGGCACATGGTACCAGCATGTAGGATATGAATTTATGCTCTTTTTCACCGAAATTGAGAATTAAAACTATTTCTGAACACCTGTTACTCCAGTAAATCCATACAATCTGGCCTTGATCGATATCAGTTATCACATTTCACGGTAAGCATGACACCATTCAATTCAATATATAGCAGTTAAATACTGTTTGTTGCGGAGACCTAATATATATGCAAGTATGTATTAGGTGTTGCGAACCTTGTAACAAATTAGTTCAGTTGTGACCACATTCGATGAACTATAGCATAAACTGATATTTATCATGTTGGTACCATGTTCCGACTCGGAAACTCCTGTTTCGACCAATTTTCCCACGTACTGCCCTGAACTCCATTTATATATTATATAGTGTGAGTGCGTTGAGTCGCATTGTCGTTGACTTTAGATGATGTTAGCTTCACCATTACAGGTTTACACATTCGTCTAGGAGATTGTACCGTCCCATTATTCCACATTCTTCTACCAAATATATAGTGGTTAAAGGGCGTAATACCGGCTCCTACTGATGAGTCGCCAGTAAGCACGAAACGAATGTGCATGAGATTATACTTTCCGTTCATGCGGCCTTTGGTTTATCCTTCTGGTCTCAACTGAACTAATTTGTTACTAGGTTCGCAACACCTAATACATATATATTAGTTCTTCGCAACAAACAGTATTTAAGAGTAAAGACCCGTTTAAGATTGTCATTTCGACAACGAAGTACTGGCGCATTCACTATTACTGAGCACTTTCAAATTTCCTTCAAGCCGCAAAGACTCGAAAGAGTGTGATCAGAATCGAAGCGCCCTTTCTGATTTTGTTACGGAACTGAAAGCGAAACTCCGTCTGGTGATGAGAAAGCAGAAGATCGGAAATCGCTGGAATTTATTACAACCCTTGCAGATTTATTCTAGATTGATTGAAGGAATGTTCAGAAAGATTTGCGTGAACTTTAGAAGAACAAATCCGTCCAGACTAAATAAACAACAAACAGTATTTAACTAAATAGACGGTTATAGTTTCCACTCAAATGGTAGATGACAAGGCCACTCTGGTTTATTATTGTGATATCATTTGCTCTGTTTTGCATCCAAAGAATTCCCGGATATTGACCTCAGAATAATTTCATCGGAGTGCAAATAATCATTAATGGCATCTCAGGCATGGTTTCAACTGAAATTTGGGAGCTCTATTATCATAAAAGGAAAACGATCTTTAGACAGACTAGAATTTTGTTCATTAATTGTTTGTACATTTCGGTCTGATATAAGAAGAATCGAAACAAGGCATTAATGCCTATATTACTCTGAAGACGAGCATTATAGTTAGTGGCGTTCTGCCGCCATTTTTCCTAGAATTTTCCCTCCTGAGAATGCGGGAAATGCCCGAAGAATGGGCCTCTGTCGTCATTTATATTGTATTAATTTTCCAATAGCTGTCTTTAACAAGTCATGCGATCTACTCTTCAATTGGCCGTTCATTTCTCTAAATTACAAATCAATGATCTGTAAGTTAATTATGATGACTGTCTCCTTATTCGTCGTCAAAACATTAATTTTTTTGTTATTGCGACCATTGTCTGGACATTTTTTAGCAAATCTATGTGTTCGCTCTTTTTGACTAAGTTCATTATCGTTAGTGCATTTTTAAGCATTAATTATGAGCAAAATTTTTGTGTCATCCAGTTGTTTTCGGCTGCTCTTCGCCATCATTAACACATTTTGTTGAGGAACACATTGATAGTTGTCTGGGACACAGTTTGAGTAAAACCGCTTATAAATCCTGCTCGTGAGGATACTGTGACCACTCCGGTGGTTAACTGGAACAACGAAATAGATGGACAGAAATTTTAAAGACGAAATTTATAATGCGCTATGTAGGACACTTGATCGCGCCGTATCATGTCTCACTCGCCGAGAGTCATTTGGATAGACTGAACACCGTATGAATCTAATAGCTATCAAGGTCCAATTGACAGGTCTTTTAATTAGTTGTTTTAGGCGTAAGCCTTTTTTAAAACTCTTCGTTCGAGAAATGGATCTCCATTTGTTTGTATGCATCTATGGAATTTACTAATTTCTAATCGTATTGTACCCCAATCATGTAACCGTTGTCACACATTTAATGAATTTGGCTGGGAATGTTTATGAACAATCTCTAAACAACCGTATAGTTATCAAATTAATTTATAGTTATGTATTAGCTGTAAAAGAACGTGTAAAATGTCCATTCCTACTAGGAATAATTTTTATTCGGAATTTAATACTATGAGTTGATTTTCTCCTATAACGAACGAGTACTATCTTCTCTATGCCTCTGATTATAAGCTGTCAGTGGCCCGTATTATTTTAATTCATTTACATTTCCATGTTCGCAGCGTGTCGATCTCTGAGATTAATGGGCTCTAATTTTACCGTCACTCTGAAGCCTTTCATACATGTACTATCCATTAAAAATGTTGTAATATCAGATTTGCCAGTTTACTCCATCGTCAGGAAATTAATGAGAAAACTCCCAGACAAGACAATTGTAGCAAATGTGGTATCCTCATTCTATACAGATCTATTTATATTTAGTTTACCTGTTGAAGATTTGGTTTTCCCAAATATTGTGCTTTAGTAACTATTTACCTATACTCTCATACATACGTGAAAATACCAACATGCATACACTCACATCTATACACACGTCTGAATTTACATATATAAATATAGGCAAACCGTATTGATTGTCATTCATGCTTATGCGTGATGTCACGCTTTTCTAATCACTTTTCAAAACACGTAGATAATTTAACTAACCTTTCTTTTTCAATTTATTTAGGTAATACTCAATTCCATGTTTATCTAAACTTTTACTGTGTGCAAAAGGTTATAGAGAGAATGAGGTTAGTAAAACGATCGACAGCATACAGTATTACCGCTATATTGCTAGGTCAAAGTATTTAAAATTAGAATTGAGAGGCAGATAAACTCGTACAATGACTCAATTTATGTCGATCGGCGTAGTACAGTAGGTTGATCTGCAACTCTAAAAGGTTTTATTAAATATTGGGCCTAATGATTTTTCTACATATGTCACATTCCTGATGTCCTGTCCAGATTTAACTTCTCAAGTAAATTCATAAAATTTGGATTTGATCGATATAAATTATCATTTTTCGCGGTAATAATTACATCATACAACCAAATATATTGCAGTTAGATATTATATGTTGCGTTGTTGTTCGCATAAGAGTTTGTACCGTCCCACATTCCTCACTCAAATATGTAGTATTGTAGGGCATATTACCGCCTCCTACTGAGGAGTCGCCCGTAAGCATGAAACGAATATGCAGATGAGACTATATTTTCCGTTCATCCTGGCTTTGGTTTATCCTTCTGGTCATGATTGAATTAATTTTTTACTAGGTGCACAAAACGCAACACAAAATTGCGCATTTATTAGGTCTCCTCAACAAACAGTATTTAACTGTGATAATTAGTGATAACTGATATCGATCTAGACCAGATTGCGTGTTGATTTGCTGGAATAACAGGTGTTCAGAGGTAGTTTTGAATTTTTTCAACTTCAACATACCTTGAAATCCGTTGTGTTGTTACCATGTAGCGAGTCGGCAACCATAGTGTAGGCATAACGCACCTATTCAACTACCATAGTATTGGTATCAGGTATTTACACAACAACAATATTGTTAATACCCTTTACAGACTCGGTAGTTATTATTTATGGTGACTTGGCTTTGAAGTTGCACTGTCGAAGACTATATGAAGTTAGCCTTACTACTGCTGGTTTACACAATCGTTTTGGAGATTATACCTTCCTATTTTCCCACATTCAAACCAAAATATATAGTTGGTATAGGGCGCAATACCGCATTCTTCTGATGTGTCGCTAGTGCGCACGAAACGAATGTGCACATAAGGTTATACCTTCCGTTCATGCTGATTGTGATTTATCCTTCTGGTCAGTTTTGAACTAATTTATTACTAAGTGCGCAACACCTAATAAACATTTTCACACACTCACACTGACACACCACACACACATATATATATATATATATATATATATATATATATATATGTGTGTGCGTGTGTAAAAGTTGTTTATTAGGTAAGGCAATAGTAATAATATATATATATATATATATATATATATATATATATATATATATATATATATATATATTAGTTCACTACCACAAAAAGTATCAATCTGTCCTGAAGGTATACTATTTGAAGTAGAGAAATTTATTACAGGAATAAAAGAATAACGTGATTTGTTTCCTGAGAGCGATTACATTCATAGTGTTGTTGCGTAGCAGCCTTTTCAATTTATAACAACTAAAATCGATATCACGAGTGATGTAAACGCAACACGATTATTACACAATTTAGCTAACATAAGAAGTGCCACAATCAAACGGCATAGTCTGTCCAACTGATTAGCCAGCATACTTTTATTATTGCGCATATTACTGTGAGATTGATCAGATGCTAAATTATGTACATGTGCAAATCAGATTCTTGACATGTATATTAAAGCTAAGGTAATATTTATTTGTAATTTACAATCTTTTTTAAATATGCTCCTTTTGATGAACTTTTTGACATTTTAGTTCAGGTGATTGTCAAAAACATATTTATTTATCCAGTCGCATGTGAAACTTCATCTAGACTCCTCTTTGTGTACAGCATATCTATTTCTGTACTTAAAGGAAATTATTTCTAAAAAAAGGTGGGTGTAGAAATGGGGAACTCCATAAATCTAGTGGTGGCACTGATTAACTTGCACAAAAAGGAAAATGGATATATAAAAATATATATATGACTAGTTTAGGTAATTTTTTTCTGAGTAATCACTCGCAGTCGCCAAAACTGCTTCAACGTAACTCTTACGTAGAATTATTTAAAATGCGCGTATCCACCTTCCTAATATGCGCCACAAAAAACAAATTAAAGTAAATGTGTCATAATTAATTTAAAGTTAAATACTGTTTGTTGCGAAGCACTAATATATATGCAAGTATGTATTAGTTGTTGCGAACCTAGTAACAAATTAGTTCAGTTGTGACCAGAAGGATAAACCAAAGGCAGCATGAACGGAAAGTATAATCTCATGCACATTCGTTTCGTGCTTACTGGCGACTCATCAGTAGGAGCCGGTATTACGCCCTTTAACCACTATATATTTGGTAGAAGAATGTGGAATAATAGGACGGTACAATCTCCTAGACGAATGTGTAAACCTGCAATAGTGAAGCTAACATCATCTAAAGTCAACGACAATGCGACTTCAACGCTAACTCACACTATATAATATATATACCGAGTCTGTAAAGGATACTAACACTATAGCTATTGTGTTAGTAACTGATACCTTTTTTGAAATCGATGAGTACCGGATACTAACACTATGGTTTCCGAGTCGGTACATGATACCAACCTGATGGATATAAATTTATGCTAAAGTTCACCCAAATTGAGAATTACAACAATTTCCGAACACCTGTTACTCCAGTTAAACCATACACTCTGGCCTTCATCGATATCAGTTATCACATTTCGCGATAAGCATGACATCATTCAATTCAATATATTACAGTTAAATACTGTTTGTTGCGAAGAGCTAATATATATGCAAGTATGTATTAGCTTTTGCGAACCTAGTAACAAATTAGTTCAGTTGTGACCAGAAGGATAAACCAAAGGCAGCATGAACGGAAAGTATAATCTCATGCACATTCGTTTCGTGCTTACTGGCGACTCATCAGTAGGAGCCGGTATTACGCCCTTTAACCACTATATATTTGGTAGAAGAATGTGGAATAATAGGACGGTACAATCTCCTAGACGAATGTGTAAACCTGTAATAGTGAAGCTAACATAATCTAAAGTCAACGACAATGCGACTTCAATGCTAACTCACACTATATAATATATATACCGAGTCTGTAAAGGATACTAACACTATGGCTATTGTGTTAGTAATTTAATAAATATGGACGAAACCGGTTCACTGGATGAATTTCCTTTTCTATCATATGCGATGCTTTGTTTATATTGACAAATGTACATTTAATTAATTATCAAACTTACAACCTTGTTTTAAACACATTATCGCCGTTCGCACAATCAATGATTCATTAATTGTATAAATATTCCATTCAATCCCATCCTCAGGAAAGGCTAACCAAAAGTATTGGTTATTATATAACTGAACATTTTGTGTAGTGTGCTGTAAGTTGACTCAGTGGTTCAATAACTTCAAAGCAGAGGTGCCAAATTCTGGTGTTTATATAAAGCTCGCAGCCTCTACTTAAATAGTTATTACTGAATTGATTGTAGAACGGTTTGAATTTGGTCGCGACTATACAGTTTATCTAAAGTTTGCCGAAACTTATTTGGATAAAAGAAAAATAATTTCTTGAAGGTTGAATAGTCGTGATTTTATTTAGTTTGCGAATTTATAAATTTCATTGTTATTTTGTTATTGAAATATCTTCAGTTATACGTGACTTCTTGTGATTATGCGTAGTCACTCTGTAAGCCTTGCAAAAGAATGTACAATTTTATTATTTTGTTATTAACATTTGACCCAAACTGTACTGCGATTCTCACTTTTTGCCATTTAAATTATTTACCTTAGCCTTGATTTCCCCGTCTTTGATTTTGAAATTAATGCAAGTCGCGCAATCTATTCATATAATCAAGCTTAACATAAAATGAGATATGTCATCGAAACAAGGTGTAGAAATACCTAACACTTTATGACTGAACTAACCAAGCTTATCCATATTGCCCATGGTTAACTATCAAAAACGACTCAGAATGTCTAGTGTACAAACAATTACACGTTTCTCACTCCAATACAAAAAAAACTGCCTCAGTAGTCGACTCCATTCTAGTTCGTCTCGGAGCTCGTGCATTTTAGCGATAGTAGATTACAGCAATCGGGGAACCGAATTAAGGATTAAATTTGATTTTGTTATGTGTAGTTCCCCAAACAAATCGGTTAATCAAATTACCTGATCTGCATTTTGACTAACGCAGCTTTCATTGTTCCAGTAATTTTCTTTTAATAAAATATTTCGGCCCATCTTACCGTAAGCCATTATCGGTTGCATCTCACGAAACAAATATTTTATTAAAAGAAAATTACTGGAACAATGAAAGCTGCGTTAGTCAAAATGCAGATCAGGTAATTTCAATTAATCCAGGTGCGCAAAAACACAACTCCTTCAAATCGGTTAATCAATTGATTCTTTCGTGCTACATATTATTTTGAACGAAGTTGTTTCAAGAACTTCACCTGTATTGCTTTTATTTTTCTTGACTTCTTCTATATTCCATCTTTTAATTATAGATCACTTGTTGAGGCGCAACGACCATTCGAATGAACCGGTGTCTTGTTATCGATTGATTGAAGACATCGTCTATATTATATGTATACACATTCGTTTGTCTTCAACTGGTCTCGGAAGAAAACTTGTGCCAACTTATAGTAAAGCATATTGCTTTTTGTGTTATGGTGATTGCTTTCTAGCCTTTTGCCATATATCTCGACTAAACGGAACACTGAACATAGTCTTAGCTGATTAAGCTACTGGTTGTTCGAGTAAGAGAGAAAGAGAGGTAGATAGGTTGTAACTTTAGAGAATATTTAGAAATATCATATATAATGTCAGCGCAGCAGGCAGGAGCAGGTACAATGCGTGTGGTCCTGGTGTTGATGGAAAGTATGGCGGGAACCGGGCATAAAATGAGAGGATTTCGTCCTCGAACACAAACAACTCCGAAAGAGTTTCTTGCTTTTGATCCGCTTATTCAACAAACAGTGCTTTACAGAGAGAAGAAAAAAATTAAAACTTTAAAAAAGAAATAGAAACTCTAAAATTTGAGCGTGGAATCCCGGTAATGCCATCAATTTGTATATAGAAAACGTTTAGAAATAGTATCGAAGCCATCACTTTAACAAATCTTCTACAAAAATAAGTTTTGGTAATGTTTGTGTAGATATGATTATGTTTCAACATTCGTTAGTACTTCAAGCTCCTTTTTCAATGATTTCGTAGTGTCAATAAAGAATTAATATTATAATTTCTGTAGTTATCTATATCGCGACGTCAATTTAACTCACCGCAGGCCAGTGGGTCTATACTTTGCAATCTTTCAGCTTACATTCTTACAGCATTCTTTCGTACGAGCAGTTTAAGAATATTTCTTTCATGGATTTATTTATAGATGACAAACTATTTATGCGCCGAAACGTGAAGCTACCAAACCTGGCCGGTTTTCAAATACAAATCCTTCAAATATCTAATTATAACTTACAGAATTTTCTCGATGAGTTCGATGCTTGTTTTATTTGAGGGTATTAAAGCCCTTGCCGGTCAGACCAACAGTGCTAATGCGATTCTTTATCTATTTGAAGCTGATTGGTATACTGGTGAATTATGGTGAATCCGACGTCTTACGTGTCTTGAATTTCGTGTCTGTTTTGTATTGACAAGGTGTGCGAAGGATGTATAAATATAATGGTGGAGAGAGATAGCGAGGAACGAGAGCACTCGTTCACCCAATACAAATTGTGTTTCTAATATCAATAGAGGCAATGACAGCGTTCGTTTATTTAAAGCAAATTTCGATCTTGATATAAACACATCCCATTATATATATATATATATATATATATATATATATATATATATATATATATATATATATATATATATATATAGTTATCACTGTCCGCGCAACCAGTGTTCGTCTGTACTTTGGCCTTGTGCCAAATCGTTGTTTTTATAGTGTCTTTCTAATCCATGTAGTCTGTTACCGCTCAATAATTTTTTATTCTATTCTGTTGTGTTGTCATAAGCATAATCCTTTGCTTATTCACACCTATAGGTTTACAATATATATATTTACGCACCTGTGTTCTATTGTGTGCTTAATTTCTGATGTTTGACCATAGAATAATGTAAAGCATTGAATAATCAGAAATTAAAATTGACATAATTCTGATTTGTATCTTGTTAATTCTTCATCTTTTACATTGCTGTTATTCTATACTAAATGCATTCGTATATTGTACATTAGAAAAATCGAATTTGAGCAAAAGTTGTTTATATATTCAGATATATTGTTTTTTCCACGTGTATTTAAAAAAAATAAATTCTGGTTAACTAGTCAAGTATTTATCTTCTTAATATTATGTTTAAATCTGAAAATATTTCCTGCTCCATTTTGTGAATGATGTTGATGAAGATTTTGTCTATCGCCTTATACCTGAATTTTAAGTAGTAATTTATTTGCCATTATTTAAATATGCCTAATTTTGCACTAGATGTTTATTATTTTGTCAATTTCTGGCGCAAAAATTTGACATAACCTTGTTACTAGGTTCGCAACACCTAATACATACTTGCATATATATTAGTTCTCCGCAACAAACAGTATTTAACTTGTCTGAATAAGAGAAATGAACACTGTGTACACTGTGCCACTAAATAGTGTGCTGATTACTAAAGAAGGATCAAGATTCACAGGCATTATGCATTTCGTGGTCTGAGTGTGAGGAGGAGGGTGCGTGACTTTTAAACACTTCAATATTCATTGGGTCAGTAGTCATGACTAATTATTGCCATTAGTATAATATAATCATTCATTTATAAAAGTTCTCAACGCCTCTGTATTTTTATATCGCAATTTTATTGACAAATAAACTAATAATAGTAATTAGTTTTAATCCCCAAATAACGCTTATTGATATATATATATATATATATATATATATATATATATATATATATATATATATATAATGTCCATTGCCTTCAAAGATATTACACGTATATTTCTAATTAGGAAGAATGTGTTTTCCTTCTAATTTGAAATATATATATATATATATATATATATATATATATCTATATATATATATATATATATATATATATAGAGAGAGAGAGAGAGAGACTTTAAGCTGAAATAGCCTGACCCCCAAACGCTTACTGCTATATATATATATATATATATAGTCACTTTAGGCTGAAAATAGCGTAAGATAGTAGATGTAACTAATCTAATAGACCGGTTTCGTCCTTATCTGGCGCTTTGAACCAAGAAGAATTTGCGTCAAAGTAATGCGATCAAACCACTATTCTATTACAGCCTCGCAGTTCATGTAATTTTTAATTATGTGTCGAAGTTTTTCGTCAGTCTTTCCTTCATGCGAACCCTATTCGACATCCTATCAAGTTCCAACTAACTATCCTCGATCAGTCATAAGACAGACACCACACCACCTTGTGTAATGGCGTGATTTGATTATGTGAATATCATTGGTATAGACTATGCATAGCATAATATGGCCAATGCAATTAATTAAGTAGATTGGTTTTGTCTTCATTGTGAACGTATCAAGTCCTATCAAAATTGCGTCGACCGACATTTGCAGCAGAGGAATTGACTTCTCAATCTTGCAACTCATCTACTACGCGACCCAAGCTGCACACTGTAGGCAATTGTCTGTTATATGCCATGTTAGGCATTACTTATAGAGCATTTTTACCAGGTCCCTCCATTGGACCTTGCCAGGCGCTAGATTCCCGCAGTTCATCCTCCATATGAGTTTCTCTGCTTTTAAATGTGGTATTCAGTGTGATCATGTGACTGATGCCCCGAATAATTTTGACTATCCACGAGATCAGTAGTTTATCCATTCTTCGATTCCAGTTATTCATCGTAGTTTCCCCGATAGCATGGCGAGCGGGCTGTCTAAATGTCCTTCGCAGACATTGCCCCAGCCCACACTATTGGCGCTCATGTACTGGACTCAACGTCTACGGCAAGTAAAAAGCTATTCGCATAGAATCGTCTGACTCATGCGTTTCCCTCCTGTTGAATGCTTCCCGACGCTCAGCTTATGGTAATATAGATCCATCTGAGCAAATTCGATGGTTTACAAAGTTGTCCAGGATCTGGTAGTCATTTTCGGTTACCTCGTACATTTTTGTATCATAAGAAGAACCATTATTATGCGTGACATGAATATATGAAATTTGTTTCTTAGAGCAATATTCGTGTGATTTCCTATTACTTGTTACCATCAGCCAAATACAGCTGCGTGAAGTTTATTAGGTCTAAAAAACTTTTAAAAAATCCATCTGCCCGATGTCACCAGTAGTGCTTCGATACTCCTCGCAACAAATTAATGCTTTTTGTATCACAAATCTATTAGAACTGTCAATTGCTACTTTAAAAATTGGCACATCGATTTGGATGTATTTTATTGATTTGATAAACTGCACAGTTCAGTATGCGTAGCTTTCATACGTGTTACTTTTAAATTTTATTTGTCTATTGTTGATCCATTGTGCACTGAATTATCTGAAATTGAAAAATACATAATTCTTAAAATGCCGAATGCCGCAATGAAGTTCGACTGATATTGTGTTTAATATCAAGCTTGCACGGGTTTCTCCTATTAAACATAACTATAGATATCTTTCTTCGTAGCCGGATTATGTCATTTACTAATTCACAATCATTCCTTTTTTACGTTGTCCGCACGTAGGTGTTCAAAAATAGTTTGTAAAGCAAGATAGATAAATGTGGATGTTAAATAATCATTAAATTAACATATTTTTTATGCTGGACAAAATGTCTTGTAACATGTTTGTATTTTTACTTAGTTAAAATGAAAAATACTGTTATGACTTATTTTCATATACCCCCAGTTGTCACCTGCTACGCAATTAATGAGGATTTGGCTTAATAAGTTATATGAATGTAGGTAAATCTGTAAAATACATGATCGTTAGCGTGTAGAAATTTTTCTGCCGAAAATCCGGTCTCGTATGAGTGGCATGAAACTAAAATGTGGTTAATACCGCATTTCTAATTTTGAATAAATTGCTAATGCATTTAACCTTAATCCACGTGGGTCATTTTCCACCGTGTTCAGTTGATGGACATGGAACATCAAAATACATCGATAACTGTCACTGAAGGTAACTTTCCTGTTTTTCACGACTGGCAAAATACACGATTCGTATTATTTTTTAATTTAACTAAGCATTCGAATTTCAAGCAAAAACGCATATCCAAAATGTCTCATTTCCGTGTTCAGTCATGCTATGTCCTAATCCACTACTCTTCCTAGCGTAGTGCGTAGATATGTTAAACCGTGAATGAACACGTTTTTAAAAATCGTGTTTGATCCGTCAAAACGTACAATATTTTTCCTCTTTAGTTCTTGTGGTTCTTATGATTGCAGTGTATAATTGTTGCATCTTGAATATTTTTCTCCTGTTTTTTGTTTATTTTTTAGAATTTAACAATTTCAACTTTTAAAACTTGGTTGTTCGAGCGAACTGGAGTGACTGCCTATCTAGTAACAATTTCGTCCATCTGGTGAAAGGCACGTAGCATTTCTCTTCACAATATTCATCAACATGTAAATCTAGAAGCCGGAATAAACTTCGCAAGCATATTGTGTTGTGAATTTTTGCGTCCGCGTTTGCATTTGTGTATCTTTTTATCTGTTTCGATATCTTCTGCACTTATGTTGATGCTTGCGCGCTGAAACTGATTTAACTTCAGTTCGAATATCTTGCAGTTCTCATCACTGTGAATTGACATAACAACACTGTCATTTAGGATCGCTTAGGAATTGATCATATACTTAGCAGTTCCGTGCACAGTTTTCACAGGCGCTATTCCTCTGTTAGCCAACTAGTTCAGATAAATTGATATGTCAAGAAATACCAACATAATGCGAATGCCTTGGCTATGTGAACTTCATTGGCTGTAGACAATGTGAATTAGCATTCGCTCGTTCATATAAGGCGCAATAGGTTTTGCCTTCCGTATAATAATAAAAATACCTATGTTCGTCGATTTTTCTATGCCCCTCACACCATATTCTTGTTACGTTTTATGCTGTTGCATGCAGATTTCTAAACGTAACCTATAAGTGTAGCTTTGTCGAATTCATATAACTGGTTATGATTAGAATGACAGATTTACGGACCAGATTTTACACATGCAATTTCTCATTTTTAGAGGGGAAGAATAGATATATTTTATGTCTGTGATTTTAATTACGTTCTCTTGTTTATAATTACAAACGGCATAACCGTTTTTATTTATGCCATTTTCTGCTTTTTAACACTATCGTGGTTGCCTGAGATGTAAATAAAGATTAAAATCATTTCTATATCTGGTTGTAGGCCACGCATTCTATTTTGAAATTTAAGATATACCCACTGAATCAGTCCCACTAATGAGTATAACAGATCCACTTTTTTATTTGATCAACTCGTATTTGTAACAGCTGTGATAAACAACCTCCAACGTTTCGAACTGGTTTTTTATACCTAGGAGAGGCCATAAATCGTACACTGTCATTGTGCAATAGCATGCTTTTTGATTGATTGATTGAATTTTGGTTCTGTAGAATTTTTGCTCATTAGGGTTCAAAGCACCTCTTAATGTAAACACTACAACAATTACATGTTACGGTTTGTGAATATTTTGCTGTCTTTCAAAGTTTAAGTGTGATTACGAAACAAGTTATAATACATAAATTGTTCCAACATATGTGTAAACGTAGATATATCGTATTGAACTCATTTTTGATTCGGTAAATGTGTTGAATACTCCTAATTTCTGAGTGATGTGCCTGTTCCAATTTTGTGATTTCCACGATTTGTGATATGTAACCATTGTGAGTTTCTTGTCTTTCTCTAATTTATTGGCGAGCACGTTTACTGTGATACGATGGATGCAATTATTTTGTTTATTAATTATGAGAAATTGATGTCTGAATAGAGCTGTCAGAATTTTTAATCTAAATATTTAGTTATAAAGGAAGAGAAAGAGAAATTTTTCAAGTAATTTTTAACAGCTAATCGGCATTAATAGCATGATTCATAAACGAACTAATAGTGAATATATGCGATTTCTGGCTATTTCTGTTTTTGCTTCTGCGTTTATGCAACTGCAACTGTTTCCATTTTACTTTCAATCTTTATTAAGAATTTCTGGCACACTCAATTTGTTGAAATTATATTCTTGCAAAAACATCACAACTCGGGTATCTCTCTGTTAAATGCTTCCTAATTGCCGTCATTGTTCTCTTTTCAAAGCTCAATTAGTATCAGCTTTGAGGAAGCAATTATTGTCGTGAAGCGCTTGAAGCGAACGAACATGATTGGCTGTAAACCATGAATTTACACTCCATTGCTAGTTTATTTGAAAACAGCCAGGAATTTGCGACTACTTCGAGCTCCAGCAACGTGTCTACAGATAACAGCACCACCAACAAGGAGCAAACGATCTGCAGTAGTCGAAGCAATACCAAGCAAGGTGATGCTAGGGAGTCAGGTAAGTTATAGAAACGTGAGTGTAGTAAGTTTAAAGCCGCAGAGTTTTCTCGACGCCGAGCTAATTTTGCCTGATCTGCTGATATTTATAGGTTACTGCTCCTCTTCATTGTATAAGACAATTTTCTTATAAGGCAGTGTTTCACATTTGCTGTTAAATCCAGGTGATATACTGCACGAATTGTCTTAAATATCGTGCGAATGCATGGACATCCATCCGAACCCCTTTGAAGACCGTATAAAACTATTCCGGAAAGAAAATAAAATTAGACTAGGATGAAATGAACTCTTTAATCAAAATGAACTTCTTTAAAAAATCATTTGTTGACCTGTTATAATTAGAGCATGATTTCCATCCTCATTTTGTGTTATATTGTTACTATAAAATACCACATGAGCCCGACGACGGCACCATGACTCGGCGTGTGTTCCCCGCCACAAAAGGGTTCAACAGCCACAGGATTACATGGACTCCTGGACAGTACCCCGTACTTCCGAATGGCGAATGAGCTCTCAACAGCCAACGGCAACCATGCAACTTACTGCTGCCTTGCAGACTGCGCTTGGATGTGCAAAGGCTAGAGGTGCGTCCTCGATCAAAAAGCCGAGTGGTGAGGGGACAGCACTTGTACCAAATTCCCAAGAAACTCCATGAAAATGGAGCCGGCTTATCCTCCAAAAGGAGTCAGCCGCAGTAAAGTTAAAGTTATGTGCATTTCGTCGATGAGCCCCGCATATTTTTTTCCATAGTTTTGTTCCTTACTAGTGGGAATAATGTCTTAATTAATGGGTCAGGTGCTTTTATCAAGACCGCAACCTTAATTATATTAATAATATCGGAATATTTGTTGAGGCTCAAATAAATAATAGAATTTGGCTGTATATTTGTATATTATTGCTAGTTTTGGTGATTCGAACATCATTGGGTTTTAGACCCCTTTCCTTACCCACACAAACATTCCAACCATAATTTGGCACGCTATTTAGAAAATCTAATCGTCCGTTGACACTCTAAATAAAAAATATGTTGGTTAAATATTTTTCATTCAGGCCTGATGTTTATTGTTTGACATAAAGCGATTCGTTTCTCTATAATTATATCTATTACGACTGATTGCCCCGTTTTACAAGTAAATTCACAAAGCCCTCATTTTCTTGACGGTGCTTGGCTTTCTTGAACCAATTTCTGTCGTAAATGTTGGGTCGGTTCTGTCGACAAATTTCTTTCGTAATTGTACAACAATTTCACTGATTTCACTTTGTGAAACGGGGCTCAACAGGCCGCCTCTAAACGCTAAGTGTAAGAAAACATTTGTGTCGAAATTTTTGAAACTGGAATCATGTGGTCGGTTCTTAGCTTCATAAAACTCTTCAGATGGCTGCTTAGTTGTAGACTATTCTCATGTAGTTTAGCTATCCCTCGATCAGGTATTATGATAATAATCTTCTGTCTCAGTTTATTATGTTGATTATTAAGTTTCATAATATTCCTGCTAAATGTATTGTCCAGTGAACGTTGCGTTAGTGTGTGGTGTCATTAAAAGATCAGCATTTTCTTCTCGAGTTGGTTAGATGACGACCAAGCTAACATGATTACGATCTTTGATCAATTGACGTAAAGCTGTTATGTAAGATTTAGTCAAAGTAAATTTTGTCGACTGTGACCCACTTTGATATTACCTGCAAATGCCAACAAGCTTCAATTTAAACCGTTGTTGGCTTTCATCATCATTTGCTTTTAAACCAGATAACTGATTGAATAGTGGTGAGGGGACACCACTCCTACCAAATTCCCATGAAACTCCATGAAATCAATGGAGCCGGCTTATCCTCCAAAAGGAGTCAGCCGCAGTAAAGTAAATAGAAGTAAATTTAGTCAAAGTAAATTTTGTCGACTGTGACCCACTTTGATATTACCTGCAAATGCCAACAAGCTTCAATTTAAACCGTTGTTGGCTTTCATCATCATTTGCTTTTAAACTAGATAACTGATTGAATAGTGGTTTAAACCTTGATTCTGTTATCATGTGATTTTCCGTGCGAGGAATGCAAAAATTGTTTTTCAAAAGCAACAGCCGCACTTTGTACAAAGGTCGGTTTCTCCTTCGACACATTAATAATGAACTTGCTTTATCGGGCGGTTTATTACGAAATGAAGACTTCAGACTCTCAGTAGTTCCGTATTTAGTTTTAAAAACCACACTATGCCAAATGGTAAAAGGCTTAATTTTCGCGAAAAGATCGGAGTTCAGTCATAATATCCGATAGATCACACACAACGGCCATTATTTCTTAATCGGTGCCGGTATGGATTTTCTTCGCCTTAGTGAGAGTACTATGTGTATATTACGTCAGTCGTCCATCCGCTTATAATACGAGTCCTATACTTGTCTAACGCGTCTGACACACTTGGTATGCTTCCTTTCTGGAAAGTAAAACTAGGGGCGTTTATCTGTTTACAATTACATTGGGAAGACTCAGCTTTGGCCTCTTGTCCATCGAAATGGTATTTTGGCACTAGTTATCTTAGACTAGGCTTGGTGAGTGACCGCGATCCCCGTGAGTTATAGTCTATAAAAATCGTCATGCAATTAAACCGACACAAATGTTCGCTAGTGATGGGAACGGGATAATCATTGATGGATCGTACGTTCGATTCTAATAACATAAATACATCTGACGAAACCGAGTGGTCCAGGAACTGCACTTGCCGACTTGAATGCATCATTTCTGAATTACACATTAATCATCAGTCTACGCCTTTGAAAAATATCTTGAATTCAATTGTTGTTCGTTAGTTGCCCATATTCTGACATGGCTCACGTTCGCTGCAGTACAGGGCAAATTGGACTCGAAGGTGTCTCGATCTGTTGAACTCTTGTATTTTCCTCAGATAAAACTGTACACGAGTGAATTAGAAATGACCTTGGGTATCTATACTGCGAGTTTCAAGTAGTCTGCGCACGAGCCCTGCTTTGGATCAAGCACAGCAGCCCGCTAGCTACAGAAAAAGGTCGCGCAGGGAAGACAATGTATACCAATCATGTCTAGCTGTATCTTTCAGTCTCATAAAATCATACACGGGTCGGAACGAAATATCCTTTTTATGACGTAAACCACTGGAGCTCAACACAATACGGAGGGTGGCTCTTATATGCCAGCATTTATTTCTTGAGTAGCCACTGTGTTTTTTGCATTGGTATCTAATACTCTTGTTAGCTCGTAACCGTCGTGTAACTCTAGTCACATGTTAAAGCGACCGATCATAGGCTCGCAACATTCACTCTAATCAGAAACCTGACATCTGTTGTCGTACTGGCTTCAAAACTCATCTCACCACACGAACAGCCGACTTGCCTCACTCTGCACCGGAATGCTGCATAACGACTTTATGGGAGTCAGATTCTACGGCCTCAATTGGCTTATGAGTTTATTTTGCAATCAGTGGTCTAATCCAGTGTGTTTGGGTGTTCTCAGCAAAAAATAATATTGGACATCATTAGTTATTTAAAGATCTGTGCACCATTCAACTTTAGCCACTACCGTCGCTCCAGAAGTCTGACAAATTTGTTGTTGATCGTATTTTGTGTAATGGCCAAGACATGGGCAATAACGAAACAGCGATTCCAGTATCCAGCTGTATAATAATGGGCTTTTCTTTGAATGGTTATACAAATGTAGCTATAATAGAAACCCTTACGCGTGACGAAGTTTCCCAGGCTTCTTTTCTTTTGCCGCTAATCCGATTCTTATTATACTGTAGTTTCTATTCGTATTCACTTAAGTGAACTCATAATTCTCAGTTCCAGCAGGTCTTTGTTTCTGGACAGCTCCTCGGCTAATTATATTCGTTTAGTATTGGACATTGATGCCATCCAAAAATGGTCGTTCTCCTGGAGAAATGTACTGGCATTGCTGCCCTATAAACGATTTATTGGTCACAGTCGCTGGTATATTATTCTTAAATGCCTATGACAGTCGCCACTCCTCACGGACCCGCTGTATATGACGCAAGAAATAACAGAGGGAATGTTGCATTTGCACCTCATTAATATGGGCTCATATAGGGTTTCGCTGACCCCGGTGTGATGATCATAATTACTGAATTTTGTAGATCCTTAACGATTTCTTCCAGGTCAAAGGCGGGCCCGGATGAGCACCAGAACTGGTAAGTTCCAGCAACACAAGCATGATGACCTCATTTGGTGGAAAACCCGATAAAGAATCAGTTAGCTTGGACAACCATTGCTTAATGCGTGCCATTGTATCCGGAGGAGGCTCCCGTCACTGGTTTATGTTTTTATAATTCCAAATGCACTTCCTGAGGTCTGGCACAGAATTAATTTAATGTTTGCCGTTTCGATTCTGCAAACAACATTTCTACTGTAAATTCCAATTGGACTTCCATTAAACTATAAACTAATTCCTGGACAGCCGCGAGTCTAATCAGTCTTTCTAACAAGAAATCATATACGTGCACCGGTACTTTAAATTTTAAAAATCCAAACTGTGGCTTGTCAACATCCACTGGTAAATGTAATGGCTTAACATCAGACGAAAGCTTCAAATAACTGTTCGCTTCTTATGTAACTACTCACAAATGTTCCTACGATGCCACTTGTGCTGGGTCGTTATTGTTGCATTCGCAAAAGTGGAATTGATCGCTTATGCGTATTCGTCTAAACAAGACTTTATTTCTCCAATTCTTATGTTAAGGTTTCTTTCCTGCCAACACACGTTCCGTGTCTTCCAATCTAGCATTAGGAATCATTTTGAACTGCCACACATTTCTTTATTAAATCAAATTATTTATAATTTCCTTGTATAAAGCACGTCCATTGAGTAAAACAAATTTGCATAATAAATATTTATTTATTTTTAATTTCTTAAACTCGGCTGCTGTCTCCAGCATTCTCTTGATTCTACTTCGTCTTCATTCTTGCGCTTCTGAGTGAAAAAAACTTGTATTCACATCATCCCTTAATAAAGCCATCAGCGACCTCTCGGCCTCAAAGCTGTCCACTGCAACATACAATATTCGCGTTTTCATTTTCAATTTTCTGAAGTACTGCATATTTATACTCTAGATGTTTCTTTTAGTGTGGAATAGTTCACTCAATAAATTATCGCGAATATTTAGCGTGTACTATAATCTCGTTTTGCTACAAAGATGTTTAGCTAGATTTTGAAATTTCTTTTTCTTGAGTGGTATTTGATTTTAGTTTTGGTTCTCTACAGTGCCCGTATTATCATTTATTGTGTGTTGGATAATGCTTATTTAGACTACTAAACTATTTGCTGATGATTTAGGTTTCTACAATCTTTATTGCATTATGGGCGGTGTGTTTGACTGCACTATTCGATTCGAAGCTAGATTAGCTTTTGCAACATTTGCTAACAGAATATTGTATTCAAGAGAAAGAGCACATGCGCAAAGATATCCGATGGTCTAATGAACATAATTTGGAGTGTCCCTTATGTCCGCTTTAGCCTAATGCCCAGGTGGTCTTGACTTGGTCCTGCTGTGAGCACTAGATTTAGTACTAAAAATGATTATTGTTGCTAATGATCAGTTTTATTTACTATTTAAATCAAATTTGCGTACTATTGGAAACAACCATCCTTTTTTATTTAAACAGTCGCAGGTACTGCGATTTCCGACCTTCAGTGGTCTGTATCAGAGCACAACGGCAAAATGGGTAAGAAGAATCAAATCGAAGTGATTGCTTAACTGAATAATTCATACAAGTGTGGCGAAAACTGCAAAAAGATATATTCGTAACTTCATAGAAGCTGAATTGTGGACATTTATGTCAGGTAAAGCGTAACGAGAACTGCTGGGTATGAGAGCTGCGTTTCTAACTTTCCGTACCCTCTATTCGCATTCTATTTGGATCAATAGACAGTTTGCTGCTGTGCTCGGATCGTCATCGTCGTTGCAAACAGCAGTAAAACATTTTAAATCTGGTACTTCACAGCGATATAACCACGAGAATAAGGGAAATCATATAAGTATAAATTAAAATAATAATAAAAGTAATAGTTATAGAAAGGACAAGTTTAATAATTTTAAACGAAATTTCGTATATGAAATATGATAGTGTATGGGATGGTCCTGGCCTAGAGGAAGAGACCTAACTAGATAACCCACTAAAACCAGGCGAACTAGACTAATTAACACTGAATCTAGGTCAAGTCAACCTCAAGACAACACAGCTTCCTTGTGGTTTTCACTGTTTCGTCTAAGAAACAAAGCCAAAATTCCCAGTTAACTTTGCCAATGAGGGGCAAGACAGTCTGTGATCAAATCTGCAACATATCGTCCTCGAGCTCAATTCGCTGTCACTTTGCTTAGGCCGTTAAGGAAACGGTGCGACCGAAATTCCAGGCAAGTATAAAATATATGAGACTAAAATCGACCGCTTATTTATTATTTTCAATGCCTTTTACCTATTGTAGTTTTATCAGTTTCTCGCCATGCATTGATGGCGATGCTGAAAGATCATAAGGCGTTTGCGCGTGCAATTGGCGTAGTTTTGCTATATCGTGCAACTGGTTAAATAAGATTAGACCGATTATTACCTCAGGTATACTAACTTGATTTAAATAATTGTTATTACCACCTGCAATATCAACAATTAAGTAATTTTATTTATTCGTTAACGTTTCGTTTTTGTAATTTTCTCCAAGGAGCAATAACAGTGGAAAATTCGCAAAGAGATGCTAGAGATGTAGACGCAGCTCACAAAGTTCAGCCTGCTATGCCGCATAAGGAGCAGGAGTACGATCTGGGCCACCATCGCCGTCATCAACACCATCGTTCTTCTTATCCTTCCACTCCGCCACGTCATAACTCTCAGCAAATTCAGCAACGCCAGCCACACCAACTCACATGCCAACGTAAATTACATAGAAATCTTCATTCTCGACGTGAAAAGCTGCCATCGCCATGCCTTTCTGTAGATGGCAACCATTCAGTTTTTGAGCCTGACGTTCAAATTAATAAACCAGTCGTTAAGGGGAATCCTGTTTCTAAAAGTGCTAACCAATCAGAATGTCAGTTAAGTAATGCTGAATCTCCGGGCCTGCTTGGAATAGTTCCTACTACATTGCCGATATTGACAGCAACAACTGTATCGTGTCAATCAAGCGAAGAAAAATCCGTTGACCTTTTATCTCACCGGCATCATAGCTCGACGCAAGGTCGCCAAAATCATCAGTATAAATCTTCGACCTTTAACCAAATTTCTTCTGTCCAACGTTCAGCTTCTGAAGATGCCACCTTAAAAATGCTAGTCATTTCGAAATGTACAAGCCCTACTGACAATAAACCAAGTATTAGCAATTTTAGTAATAATAATAATATTGATTGTGGTGACGATATAAGTAAAAGTGGTAGCAGTTTTGAAAGTCGTGGTAGTAGTCGAATTTTGTTACCATTGTCGGTTGCTGCTTTGGTGCCGGAACTTATGCTCTCTGAAACAATCACTTCAACAGCCAGCACTGATACCCGTTTAAGCAATATATCTACTGCCACGTGTAGTAAAGATGCCAATATTGATATTAGTAGTGATGCTTCTGATAGTAATTTTGACAATAATAAAAATGTTGAGCCTGAAAACCGAGGATGCGTATTGGGCTCGTCCTTTTCCGTTCCCATTTCGTTATCATCTAGAGAAACTTGTGATCGTGTGAGCTCTGGCCGTCATCATTTTCAACAACAGCAACAACTTCAACACCGAGAAAAGCTTGAACGCAAAGGACTCAGAGATCGAGCCAGTTTACCTACGAAGATCTCACAAATTTCTGTTTCAACAGACTCTTCTTCTCCACCATTGTTCAGTCGCAGTCCTACCAATGGTAAAGACACTGTCAGTGCTTCTATCGATACACCTACCAAAACTGATTATAGTGTTTCAGTTTTACTTTCTAACACTTCTACTGCTCGTGGTAGTATTACTGGAGATAGTTCTGCTGATGCTACGTGTAGCAGTAGTACTGCAAGAGACCAGCAAACACAATCGAGTATAAACAAGCGAAAAAGTGTAGGAGCAACAACTAGGGGGTCAGAACCACGGCCTTCCTGCAATTTAGCCGAATCAGATACACGTGAAGTAGCGGATAAGTCTACGCGAAGCACAACTAGCGCAGCATTAAATTGTGATTTCTCTGTAGCTACACTGGTGCTCTCTCCATCTGCTCCACAAGATGATGAGAAACAGTGTTCTTTAACTAAAAGGTTTGTCAGTTCTGAATGAAATATTACTCTTACTACTACAGCATATTCATGCGAGTCCATCTAATTATGCATCTATCTTACTTTGAATAGTGATAAAACATTTACGTGTTAGGTGAATGAAATTGATTGTACAAAATTGACCTACTCCTTATTAGTAATTATTATGATTTAATTGTAAATGGTACTCATGTTACTTTTCCTCCCATGTGACAGAATTATTACGAGCTATTTCGTAGGAACGACATGCATCTATTTCTCGCTTTAAAACAACCTGGGATGTTCGTGTCGATTCCACTGACAATTGACATGAGATACCATGAAAACGCACTAGATCCAGATATGATATGGAGGAACGGGAATAGCAATCCCACTTTCTTAGTAGCAGAGCATTATCCTCTTTTACACTGACTATTCGTATTCCTAGTTTTTCGAGTGAAAATGCCTTGGCTTGTCAATCCTTTGGTCACAACATCTACCCGATTCAGTTTTCCTGAAAGCCTGACTTTGATCTTCGTTTAAACTTTGTTATATTAACAATGAATTCTTGGATGCCAATTGTTTTTAACCATAGATCTTGGTGTTATGCAGGAACACGCTACAATACAAGGAAGAAAAATACTAAAGTTATCCGTAGTATTAGTTCTGGGAGCCATAGATTTTTATGGCCTGACGACTGGCGGATCCTGGTAACATGACCCTTGCCGGTTCTAATGAGATACATTCATATTTTCCCATGTGAGGTCTCGAAATCGATTATACTACGCAATGAAACTTTGCGTTAGATGAGTAATGGCGAAATGAGTTCAAGTGTGTCGGACACCACAAACGATTTTCGACTGCTGGAACAAATTTTGTCATTGACGTCTAGGCACGTGTTATTTGTCAGCAACTAATGTTCGTTTAATTACTTGTCAGCATTGCTTGGCATTTCAGCTTATAGAGGTTAAACAGTTTACCAACCATCCTCACTAGGAATTAGCGAATTTGTTCTCCTCCACCGCCCACATATAACCATGAAAAATAAAAGATAATGATTCCATATTGCATTGGCCGTTGCGAAGGATCGCCATATCTGCTACATCTTTCTGTGTGGATAGGCGAAATCAAGCTTCTGCACATCCACAATTCCACTCCTGTCTCGTTTTATTTACTTTTATATATTTTCTTGTATATCACAAACTCTTCTGGAAATTCAATTAATAAAGCAGACATTGATTATATCACTGAGCTCAATGTAGTATTGCCAGATATCAAAATGTGCGAAAATTAAAACAAGTTATGCAACAAGAAACGTTAGCACGTATCCGAAATTGGAAACCACTACCCTAAGAATATAAAAGAGTTGTTTACAGCATTACCTATGCGTTATTGGATTCGAATTTCTGATACTGAAAAATTGTCTCATTCCATTATTGCTCTAATCTCGTGAGCTGAAGCGTATCTAATTAAGTGCATTTCTGTAAAAGTTCGACTGTGTGCAGCACATTGTAAAACAATTCAAAAGTCATTATTCAACGTTGTCTTTACGTTCTATCTGCATATGCTCCAATCGAATGAAGAACAGACGAGAGCTGTGTTAATTTCTACACAGGACATGAATTTTATGCCAAGAGGGGTGAGCATGGCTGTTACAGCCTTGGTTATGGGTGACATGAAGACGAGTTTGTCGTTTGAGTGACAGAAAAAACCAGTTTGGTGATAGATGCACGTCATGCTCAATGCGCAACAGTGGCTGTGCATAGCATAGAGCAAATCTGAGTAGCATAAACATCGAACGTAGTGCAATGCGTCGTAAAGGCCATCCCCTCCTCAACGTGGTACGACGGTGTCAACCATGTCTCGATGGCCGATCGTACATGGGCTAACAGGGCTATGGCGGTGGTGTCACCAGGGCGTGGTGGATTTCCGACCGGCAATCGGATCTCCTATAAAATACCACATGAGCCCGAAGACGGCACCATGACTCGGCGTGTGTTCCCCGCCACAAAAGGGTTCAACAGCCACAGGATTACATGGACTCCTGGACAGTACCCCGTACTTCCGAATGGCGAATGAGCTCTCAACAGCCACCGGCAACCATGCAACTTACTGCTGCCTTGCAGACTGCGCTTGGATGTGCAAAGGCTAGAGGTGCGTCCTCGATCAAAAAGCCGAGTGGTGAGGGGACACCACTTGTACCAAATTCCCAGGAAACTCCATGAAATGTCACAAATACTGTTCATGCTACGGCGTCCCCGGCAAGCGACGCGCTCTGTATCAGCGCGAAAACACCTATTTATTTCGGGTGTTGGAATGTTCGATGTTCCGAAATGGCTGCCAACCGCCCGGCATGGAGAGGTATAATCCGGGATTTCTATGGAGCCGGCTTATCCTCCAAAAGGAGTCAGCCGCAGTAAAGTAAAGTAAGTAATGCGTTGGGCCACATGGTGTCCTTCAGCTCCCGGAAAACGGTAGACTCACATAGAGCATGTAGCAATTGGCTGTAGATGGTGTAGCTGAACCCAGGATCGTCGTTTGTGTTGAGAAAAAAAGTTCGACTTGGTCCACGTATTCATTCGTCGTAAGATTACACTCACATTTGCCGGAAAACGCATTACGAATAGGCCTCAAACGAATGTTAGCAAACTCGTTTCAACTAGGATATGAAAATTTCACAAAGTCGAAGTTAACTGATCCTGACGGCGAAATATCAAAAAATATTTTGGTATATGTGCCAGTAGAATGAGCCATTTGGTCTATGATAAATCTGTGTATACTGCCTAATGTAGGCGCCAAAAGTCCGCTCGCTCGGATTTAACAATCGTAGACACCAGATTAAGTACAATTTGAAAGCCGATCTTGAAACTTTTTGGACAAGAAAGGCTGAAGTAACGGAAAAGCGTTAATTAACAGTCTAAGCTTTGACTAACTTATCCGCACAACAGTTCCGAGAAAGCTAAAAGCCAGTGAAACAGTAAATTACTGTAACTCATCTCATAAACGAAAAAATGTGCCGCCTTAAACGATTTGAGGAACACTTCCTTAGGCATCTGCATCATTCCAAATTTAAAAATGCAGGCCCTTTAACATCAACATAGAGCGTCAATCTCGGCCCACCGTCAGAGTTATGAATATGGAATGCAATCTTAACGTATTAGCTTCAAAATAATGTGGTTCCGATTATCTACAAACGAGCTAATTTATTAATGACGATGGCTTAATCCTTAGCAAGGTAACTAATAAATTTTGTAATATATGGCATTAGGAGACCGTGTCAGCTTCTGGAGGCGTCGTTCATCATTTCAAACTTTTAACAGGATAATGGCAATTATTGAGAAGACCATTTTGCTTCTACTGCTTTTTTCCATCTCAGCGCTTCGTGTGCTGGATTCCGAACAAGACCATGAGCTATCCCACAACTTCACTGCCGACAAGAATGTCTAATAAATGCTATTATCAACTGTACTATTCGACATGTTCAGGATTCGTGCGTGTAATTTTCCCAGATGTAGATTATCTGACGCTGAATACTCAAACGATATTGTATTATTAATCGACAATCGAGATTCTCACAAACTAGCGTGAATAGTTTAGCAGGCATCGCTCTGTCTTTCGGTATTTAATTCCCGCCCTGAGCTTGTAAAATACTACCATATAATAACCAAAAACTTACTTCAATTCTTCTGATTGAAGATTAAAATTTGAATGTATTTGGCATATACACATCTTAGCATCTGTTTTAGCAACCCAAGAAAAATAATTGAATTGGAGAATATGGTAACTTCAAAATGTAGAAAAGATTTTTCCAGCTTTCAATATTTATAATTCGTGGTACAGTGCATTTTACGATCATTTTTGCTATTCGATCAAAATTAGTGACAATGTTTGTCGGATATTTAGATTTCAAATTTGTGAAACATTTCTCCAATATATGAATTTAAAAGGAAATTATTAATTCGTCAGAAGCGTTTTCGCTCCATCTTATCATCTAATGTATTGGAGAAATAAACCAAATACTTTTTTTTATTAATTATTGCATATCTGGTGGCAAATTATTCTAAATATGGACGGAATGATATGCAAAAGTCAACATGTACAAAATATGTACCTCATATACCCATGTTGATCTTGGTATATTCTTGTGGTTCTATTCGAAATATTTTTTTACTAATTACGCAATACCTAATACACAATTGCATATATGCCAGCTCTCCGCAATAAATAATATATACATATGACATAAATTGGTCTACATAGAAAAACAGTACACAAAAATATTCGTACCGACAGCTAAAATAGAAAATAAATAACGAAACATCATATCGTTTTGTGCTAGAAAAACCCAATTGAAACGCCAATGCGCGTACAAATTTTTTTTCCACAGGTCTGGATAGCAGCTGTTAATTGAAGAAGAATTTTTGTACACCTTGTATTAATTATTATTTAAAATGTTTGTGTTGACCAGTCGCATTTATCGCACAAACTGTTATGCTCTCTTAGTTTATTTCCGCTAGTGATACTTGAATCTTAAATGTTTATAATCTTATAGGCATTCCACCATCGTTGTCCGAGAAGCATAGTCAAGATAGGTTATAAACAACTAATGAGGAACTGACGTCCGTAGACGTTTTTGGATCATTCAGTAAGTATTTCTCTTTTGACACGTTAGAAAGACTTCATCAGTTTCGCTGGCTTGGTCAAATTTTAAGTATTCCTGTAGTTTTCTTGACCACTATTCGTCCAATAAGCGCCAGATTGGCGTAATATACAAGGTTGATATATTCTAGCATTGAAAAAAACAGATGAAGTCAACCATGAACAAATTTGTCTACTAGAATGTGTCTTGATCAGAAATTCTGCGCGATATGACATCAATTCGTGCGCAGTGACGATATTGTAGCTGATTTCTATTAGAATAATCTTTTTATTCACTGTCTTGCATTATATAACTGGTCTTGTTTTGCGAAGCCAGGTTTATACATCCTCAGTCTTCATATTTTCTCTGAATATATTGTCTTCCAGTTCCGGTTGATATTTAAAATGGTAAGCTCACCTCACCAAGAAATTGGACAATTATTAAGTCAAATGGTAAATTTCTTTTGAACGACTTTATTTATTCTTAATTAGAGATCTCTTAACCATAAATTAATCTTCACTAGATCAGAACGCGTCATGTTTTTGTGTATCTGAGCATGTGTCTGCATTTGCACACTTATCCAAGTGAAATTAAAGTAATGTAATAAGGCATATTGACGATTCGCTGAATAATTATACAATCATAGATTGTGCCGATGGCGATATAAATTATTTTAATCAAATTTGTGAGCTTGATGCATCTCAATCTCATTATATATATATATATATATATATATATATATATATATATATATATATATATATATATATATAGTCAAAACGCAAATCAGGTAATTTCAATTAATCCAGGTTCGCAAAAACAATCTTCATTCAAGAAACATTTAACATGGAATTATAGCTGCAACGCCGTTAAATGGTATAATAAATATACAATGGTGAAACAACAACTCGTGAGGCAAGTGTCAAATATTTCCTTTTTAAGTATTTGTTTAAAACATGATGTTATTCCTAAATGTTTTCGTTTTAAATTAAATTTTAAGTTAAATGCTTATGGCATGTCTCTTAAGCATGACCTTTGTATAAATATTATAAAAACTTTGATTCGTGATTTAGTTAAACGTAAGATTATACTTATTAAGGAAAAAACTAAATTAAGATCGATGTTAACTTCTCTTTTGCACGCAGATGATTTTAAATGCATTGAGGATTTCAGTGATAAAGCCCGCAATAGAGAAATAAAAAAGTAAGAATTAGACATGATAAAAAATTAGCTGACTTGGGAATTTATAGACCCCAAGAAAGTGATAATTTAATCGGGACTAATAGAATAGTAAATCTATCAACATTAAATCTTAAGAATGATCAAGTTGAACTACTTAACCGTGGTTTAAACATGGCTATTCCTAATGAAAGATCGGTTAGAAATGAATTAATTACTGAGGCTGTCAAAACGGCACAACTTCTTTCGGATAAGGATAGGGTGAAATTTGAATTAGACGTTGCCTCAATGGTTTTAACACACCAAGAGGATAAAGTTAAGCCTAACTATGAAATTAAACGTCTCAGAAAGGATTTAGTATCAAATAATGTTATATTTCTAAAGGCGGATAAAGGAGGAGCTACAGTTCTGATGAATCAATCTGATTATAACAATAAAATGATAGAACAGTTAAGTAATGCTGAAGTATACACTAAAATAACAAAAGACCCTACTGATAAGTTACAAGGGCAAGTAAAATTATTAATCAATAATATGATTGCTAATGAGGAATTGGATTCGACGCATGGTAACACTCTCATTCAAAGAGATACGGTTGCACCCAGAGTTTATGGTTTAGTTAAAGTGCATAAGCCGGGTAATCCTTTAAGAATTATAGTGAATGTACAACACTCCCCAACATATAAAATTTCAAAGTTTTTGTGCCATAGAATAAGAAAATATTCCTATTTCTTAGAACATACCTTGCTTAACTCATATCATTTGGTTGAAATTGTTGATAAATGTGTACTAGATGAAAAGGATAGATTAGTAAGCTTAGATGTAGTATCTATGTACACGAATATACCGGTACCTGAGGCTCTGGATTGTTTTAGACGTTTCCTAGTTGATCACCCCTTAATATTAGAAGGAAGCAAAATGACGATAGGACACGTCATGGAGATGATGTGTATTTGTATGTCCTCCACTTATTTTAAATTTCGGAAGGAATTTTATAAACAAATTCGAGGCGTTCCAATGGGACAACCTTTGTCGGTCCCAATAGCTAATATCTTTATGCATTATTTGGAAAATAATCTGTTGGATAAGACTCCACTGAAACCAAAATTGTACCTACGTTTCTTGGATGACATATTAATGATCTGGAACCATGGTGATAATGAATTGGTAAATTTCTTAAATTTAGCTAATCGAATGAGCGAACTCCAATTTACCTTAGAAAGGGAATCATCAGGTGAATTACCATTTTTGGATGTCAAATTAATTAGAAATGGTCAGAAATTGGGAAGAGATATTTATAGGAAGGATACTTATTCAGGAATCCTTCTTAATTTCAAGTCCAATCACCCGTATCGTATGAAAGTCGGTATCTTAAAGTCATTAACATTAAGAAGTCTCAAGTTAACAGATATAAAGCATAGGAAGTTAGAATTAGGTAGACTACGCAATATATTCAAGACTAATGGTTACCCTCCTCATTTAATAGATACAACAATGAGGGACATGGTGAAGAAATTTAATCCTAGTTTGAGATACATAAAAGCGGATAAGGAGAAGGAAGAGCGGAAGGTCATGGTATTACCGGACTCTATATTAAGTAGGAAAGTGAAATCATTAGCTTTAAAATACAATATAAGGACCGTTTTAAAACAGCCCCTTACACTAGGCACTATACTCCCTAACCAAAAAGAAAAGATTGAACCCTTAGACACATCAGGAGTGTATGAGATCCCATGCAATGATTGTAGTCTCAAGTATGTTGGTGAGACCATGCGTCCAATCAAAGTAAGAAGAGGTGAACATAAAACTGCGTGTAAGTATGGACATATTGCTAAATCAGATCTTGCTCGTCATGTAGTGGAGACTGGGCATACTATCAACTGGGAGGAATGCAAACGCATAGCAATATGTAGTCGTAATAGGGTGACGAGATTGATTAGGGAATCTATAGAAATTAAATCTAGAGATAATATTATGAATGAAACAGCTGTTGAAAAATCTTTAGGTCCGATTTGGAATACTGCACTAGCTAATGGAAGGAAAAGGCGATTGCATGAATTGGTAACTGAAGCTAGCTCCAGTAAAAGATTAAGAACATCAGATTAAGATTGACTAATTAGTGGGCTTTTATTCAAGAAATGAATAATCAATTATTATGAATATAGTCTTCAAAATTTCATCTCTAACTATTCGTTTGATTTTAAAACAATTAGTGATTTCAACCCTAATTTTCTGTTTTGCACCCCCACCCTACCTATTGAAATTATTCTAATAATACAATATTTATAAGTAATAATTTGTCTGACGCGTGCAAAGGGTAAATTAATGTCTATTGACTGCAGTTTCATTTAGATGTACGTACATGTGTATCAAAAATAATTTAACGAAGTTTTTTAGTTATGTATACACATACACATGCACATGCGTGGCGTGCGCCTTTTAATAGTATGCCAATAACTGTTATTAACTTGTCTATCTTGAGTACAACCTAGTGGTTTGAATTGTAATTTAACATGTGCATTGGTCTTTCGGACTTCTAGTTTTATCACTCATGGCATGTTTTTATGACGAGTGTTTCTGAATTATGGGTCTCCCCATGGGGCCATCTCAGTTACGTCATTTACATTGAGTGTGTAAAAACGAATAGTTATCGCATGCAATTGATAAATTATTATTCAGCCACTCTGGTCTAAATTAGTTAGATGAAAACAACAGTTATGAAAATGCACACACACACACTTGTGACACGCGAATATCTAATGAAAGGTCAGTCTGAGGTATAAATATTATGGCTAGAGGAAATAACGCGCTTGCTTCATTAGTTTCGTTTGTTAAACTTGTGAGGTATATTGCGACTGATGAAGGCTATCGATAAGTTTAGCCGAAATATTTCAAGAAAGAAAACTACTGGAACAATGAAAGCTGCGTTAGTCAAAACGCAGATCAGGTAATATATACATGTGTCAGTATAAACTAAGCGTTGTATAATGTAGCAAAGAAAATTCATCCAGTGCACCGGCTTCGTCTTTATTGTGAACTCTTCAATTAATGCTCAGAATTGTTCCGCATAAGGGGCTAGACGAGATAAGCAGATGTCACATCTCTGTGTTAGTGTATATATGTGTAGGAATGAAAGGAAATTAGTTAAGTGTAATAAAATACACGTTGGCTTTCGTATAAATGAATCTAAATTGATTATTTTCAAATCATTTTGCACACGTCAGATCTGCTTACCAATTATGTTTTCGCCAGTAAGCAAGAAACGAATGTGCATGAGATTATACTTTCCGTTCATGCTGTCTTTTGTTTATCCTTCTGGTCATAATTGAACTAATTTGTTACTAGGTTCGCAACGCCTAATACATAAATACCAATTATTTTGTTAAATGAAATATTTACGAGTTACATCTCTGGTAGGGAAAGGGCAAGGTACTGTCAACACACCGGTTACAAAATCCTATTATTGTAAAGATCCAAGAGTTAGTAATATAATAAGTTTCATAACGTAATTAGTTAAAATAAATATGCCACAAAAATAATTTGAAAATTTCCTACTGAAAGAAAGATTACAGAAATATTATAAAGAAAATTTGCCCTTTAACGTAAAGGTTTTGTAACAAGTGTTAGATTCTATAGGCGAACAAAGTTACTAAACGCAATAATATGCCAACTTTAAAGAGTGGAACTATAAGATATCCGAAAATTATTCCTGTGGTTGCTAATTAGTTAATATTTTTCTCGTTCCCACTCTTTTACTTGATCGAGTTTGCGGTTGTTTGTGCAACTTTCGCTTGCTAGCCTTATCTAGGGTTGTATTCTGAATCGAGCTTAGTGGTTTTTCTACGGTTGTTGCATTCATTATGTCATCTCTCGATTTAACTTTGATGAATTCTTCAATCAATTTTGTTGATCTATTACGAGCACATATTGATGAGCACCTACAGTCATGCCAGTTATTTGCGTGTTCTGTCTCTACTGTGTGACGTGTAAGAACTTATCTATTAACATGTCCATTTGTGCGTGTGGTTCTATGTTCCCTTCTTACCATAATTGTGCGCATGGTTTCGTCCACACATTTAGGGTTAGTGTCTTTAAATTGATTTTCATACACTCCTAATGTGTCTAACGGGTCAAGTATCTCCTTTTGTGGTTGTGAAGTTTAATGTCTAGGATAAGGAGTGCTTTTAATATGGTACGTATATTGCATTTCGATGCAAACATTTTTAATTCTCGCTTAGTTCGGAGTCTGGTGTTATCTTGACTCGATGATCTTCCTTTATTCTACCTGATTTCATGTATTTCCAACTGTGCTTAAATTTATTTATGGCATTCATAATAGTTTCTTCTCTTAACTTTAGAGGGTAAATACGTGCTAAATATGTCTCGCAGTCTACGTGCTTTAATCTCTCTATGTTTTATATCTGTTAGTCTCAAGTTTCTAATTGTCATTAAGTTTATGACTACAATTTTCATTCTCTGTGACTGATTTGACTTGAAATTAAGAAGGATACCTGAGTAAGTATCCTTCCTATAAACATATTTTTTATAATTTTTAACTAATGTAAATGCAGATAAGAAAATTCACCACGTGATACCTTTCCGATCGCAAAGTTGAGTTTAATTACTTTATTAAACAAATTTAACACGTGTATAATTTCATATTTTTCAATATTCCAAATAACTAACATGTCATCCAAGAATCATACATATAGATCGGTAGTTTCGTGTAACATTACTAAGAGATTTTTTCCATGTTATGCATATAAATATTTGCTATCGGAACTCACAATGGTTGTCCCATTGGTGTACATCCAATTTTCTTTTAAAACTGCTTCCTAAATATAAAATAACTAGAAGCCATGCCTATTTTCTTCAGCCTCATGACGTCTCATCATCATTTTACTTCCTAATATTATCGAGTAATAAATCAAAACACGCTGAATGTATTTCAATGATGTGAACACTGGTATATTGATGTAGATTGAAACCAAATATATGATCACAAACTTATTGTTTTCACCTAATATATATTTATCTAAAATCCCATCCAAATGGTATGAATTCGTTAGTTTTGTCTAAGAAGTGCCAATATTTATTTATCCTGAGATAGAAAATTGGACATTTTATGTTGGAGAGTGCTGGACATTAGCAATGTTTCTCAAAGATTCACTTGGTTTATGCATCTTTACTCAACCTTAAACTCTGGGCGCAACTGTATCTTTGTATGAGAGTGGTACCATATGCTTGATCTAATTTACCATTAGCAATCATATTATTGATCAATAGTTCAACATCCCCTTGTAACTTATCCGTATTTAAACCGTATTCCTCTATACTGTCTAGTTGTCCGTACATCTTATCATTAAAATTAAATTGACTAATCAGAATCGTCGCTCCTCCTTTATTTACGTTCAAACATATCACATTGCTCGTTATTAACTCTTTTATGAGACATTTTACTTCTCGTTTGTGTTTATATGTATACTCTTCTTGTGTTAACACAATTATGGCTATGTCGAAGAAGAATTGTACTATTTTCACAGCCTCAGTAATTTTCTCATTTTTGGTGATTCCTCAATCTGAATAGCTATTTTTACACCACAATTAGGCATTCCCATCTGGTCATTGTTCCGCAAAACATGAACCAGGTAATTAATCACATTTTAGAAAACACTTGAGGTAATTAATCAATTTCCTGTCGCGCAAAAAAGCTTCTTTTAATAAATAACTAGGTAAAACATACTCTACCAAGGCAGTGAAGCTGAACAGTGCATATCACCATAGTACTTTAATTCTATATCACTTCCCTTAGTGGCATGCTTCCTTCTCTATAGTGACAGATTCAGAGTTGCCAGTTCAAATTTTAGATTGAAAATGATGCCGAATAGGCTCTATCTGAAGGAAAGACTGGCCAGAGACATACGTTATTGTACAACTGAAAAGTTTGTGCAGTGCGTGGTTTGGATAGCGCAGTGATGAACTGTTGTACTCTGAAGCAACTATGTCCAGGTTGGTGAACCGGTCGTGGTTATTCTGGCAAGTAATTCATGAGAGTCACATAAGGACGAACCGCTCTTCATGATGAATTGCATTTGTCGTCTTATGCAAGTTTTAATTTGTATTGGCAACATTTAAAATAAAAAATCATACCATAATTACTTACATCAATATATATATATATATATATATATATATATATATATATATATGTATTGTTGTGGAATTTCCGTAAGTATGCCTTGTTACTATAACGTGAACAATGTAAAGTATGATTCAGTTACATTTTCTACCAGATATTAAATTCTTCGTAATTTAGAAACCGGCAATGTTATATTGGATTGGTGGTGGGATTCTGGTGTACATTTTTGTTCATAGGTATACTGTTATGAGGCCAATGACCTTCATGTGTTTGCTTTGTCGAGCTTCTTGCATATCAATGTTATTGTCAATTTCATCAAGAATATTCAACTGTAGACTCGAATCTTCGTATTATCTCTTTGTATATGGCTTTTAATATATCACGTGACACCCGTCTATCTTGGTCGCTTGGCTATCGAAGCAACTTTGATGACTAGCTGGCACCACAAAAAATAAAACTTGCAATCTCCTGGTTGGAATCACTTATTAAATATTTTGATTGTTTGATCGAAACGAAATGTACTCTTTCTCACTGGGAGAAAACTGAATAGTTGAAAGTCTGTGCGAATCTTGCGATGCATTGTGTCAAGTAGAGAGGCCTAGTGAATTTTGACTTATGGGCATAGGCTTTTTGAATCCCACCGTGTGAGAGACGTAGATTTTTGTTTATGTTCATATATTAGTTTATAGATATAACTATTATTAGCATAATTGGTCCGTAGCCATAGAAATTTATGCATTGGTGACTGGCAGGTCCTAGTTAGTGATACCTATAACAATAGCATGAACCACGCATGACTATTAGGACATACTGATTCTACCTCATCAAACTTTTAGTAAATTTGATTCTGCTTAATTAGCATTTCGTTTTAAATAAGTGGTGATGCAATTTTAATGCGTGCGAGACGCGGAGGGCAACTTTTAGCCGTTAAAGTAACCATGACGTCGGCGAGCAAAACCAGATGTTTCGGGAAAATAGCGCTTGTCATACTTGGAAAATAGGCTATTTAAATAATCCATTTCCAATAGGAATGAGTGGCATCACGCTTTTTGACATCCAACACAGCTGAGGATATTTAATTATTACGCAACCATGAAGCATCCGATTTTATATTGTCATTTATTGATAACTAAGCTGGACATGATAATGTGTATGGGAACTTACTAACTTATTTTTGATTTCAGCTCTTCTAAGCGTAATACTTTAAGCAGAAAAGTTTCACCTCCATGCAACATGACTACTAGTCAAGGTGGTAGTCACAATGGTACAAAGTTGCGTCCTTCGTCTAACCAAAATCAGTCTTCAGAACATGGTCACGATCATCTGCATTCAACCAGTGCTCAACGATCTAAATCTTCGAGATCTGACGTTGTTTTACCGACCGGTTCAAATAGTGAGCTGCATGATATGGCCAAAAAGAAAACAATAAAAACATGTAATGCTGATGGACCTGAAATTATCAGCTGCAATAAAGAACTATTACTAACCTCGTCAGTAAACTCTAGCAAGCGTTTACAAAACAACCTTGTCACTGGTATTGCCATAGGAAGTTCATCAAATTGTGATGATGACAAAACAAAGCTGAATCACAAAAACAAAGATTCCACAATTCCGAAATGTAACTCTTCATCATCAACTATCTCCTCTTCAACATCATCAGCGGTTAGCAGAAAATCTCGGTCGAAGTCCAGTTTAAGTGGCGGTGAAATTTCATCTAACGAAGATAAAAATGCGCCTGTCACAGCAACCGAAGTTCCAGGCCTTCAAACAGTCGTAAATGTGATTAACAAAGAGAGTGTGTCTGTTAAATCACAAACTCATGCTTCTCAAAATGTCTTTAAGTCTAGTTCAAGTAGCACAATTTCTGTTGCTGAAAATACTACTTCGATCAAGAACGAAGAAAATCGCCAGTCAAATCACATCAAACCTACTAGCGCCTCTGTCGCAAGTAAGGACAATTTTTTTCCATTTATCTAACTCCATAAGCTTGTAACGTTGTAAAGCTTAGTTTCGCAGTATTCCTTCATACGAATTTAGACAATACGTAATGATGCTATTCATATATGCGTTAATCTTTTTATAATTAAACGAACAGTACGGCAGGATTGCTCAGTGGTTGGAGCAACAGATTCAGAAGCAGACATGCCCAGGTTCGAGCCCTGTCCGCGGCAAATTCTGGCCAGTACATGAAGAGTTCCCAATAAGGACGAAACCAGTCTACTGGATGAATTGCCTTTTCTACACTATACAATTCTTAGTTTATACTTACTTTACTTTACTTTACTGCGGCTGACTCCTTTTGGAGGATAAGCCGGCTCCATGACATTTCATGGAGTTTCTTGGGAATTTGGTACAAGTGGTGTCCCCTCACCACTGATAGTTGTTTGTACATAATGAGTCGGGTCTTTATATCAAGATCGCAACCTTGATAAAAGTAACTGTTGATCATTTTTGTTATGTCATCATTTGTTTGCAAAGTTGTTCTTTAACGTCACTTCTATCAGTCTCAATGATTTTATTAACATATGGACATCGTAGTAACCAAATTCAGCCAGCCAATAGCTCTTACTTAAGAATGATTCCTGCTCATAAACTTACTTTCAGAGGTGAATGCGCGGGCACAAACACGCGAAAATTTCACAAATTTACATTTTCGGATTTGACCGCATTTTGCTTGTGCGGGACAATTGGTAGCACTCATAGGTCGGTAAAATCTTGAACTTCCTTCATATTCATATGTTGTAATTTTTGGCCTCAATTGATGGGTTCTCACTTGTCCCTTCTTCTTTAAGCCTTCAATTAGCTGAAACGAAAAGGACAGCACTGAGACAACAAATATATCTTTTAAAATTTACATTTTGTTCATGTAAAAAGTTATTTTATTTATTTAAGAAGCGTAGGAGGGTGTTGCAATTGACAAATTTTGCGATGCGCAATGTAATTTATTGCTTTCATAAGCACACGGATATCTTCGTGGTTTGGAATAGGGTTTTTCAACTATGTGTTTTTTTGTTCATTTTACCATTTGAATGCGTGGGGGGGGGCAATCTGAAATAATTGCTAGTCAATAATATATACAACTAGTCGGATGCCTTTAAAAAATTATGCTTGTTATTTTCAAAAAACACTTGCTGCACATGACTGACGAGGGTCAATTATTTGCAATTGAATGGTACAATATATTTTATTTCATCTCGTGCTGTCGCTGCTCAGAGCGCTATGTAGATAGTACCGGCACACTTAGAAAAGTCGACAACAATTTCACAATAGACGGACATATTATTTGCCTAATTCACTTTCCGAACCCATTTCTTTGTGCTAATGTTGTAGAAAATGATTATGATACGTGCAGTACGAAAGCTGTCAGTTGCAACATCCGATTCCTCTATTAAACTAAATAAAATAAATTGATACTTTAACTGAATATAATTTGTGAATTCTGTGTGTGTGTGTGTGTGTGTGTGTGTGCGTGTGCAAATACACACTCTTTTCTGAGTTTTTGTTTCTGGCTTGTGTTATAATGTACACTAGCAGTCAACGGTTGATTTTCTAAATTTACTGTACAATATACTAGTATTTCATTCAAATGGGGATGGTTAAAATAATTTTTTAACCCGTGGAAAATCTTGTTCCAACGTCATTTTCAGACAATCAGCTAATTGAAGGCTTAAAGAAGAAGGGACAAGTGAGAACCCATCAATTGAGGCCAAAAATTACATCAGCTGAAAATGAGAAAAATTCAAGATTTTCTAAATTTACTGTACAATATACTAATATTTCATTCAAATGGGGATGGTTAAAATAATTGTTTAACCCGTGTTTGATATACACACTTTTATAATAAAATTATTCTACAGCACACACATTATTTCCCATTTTATCTTTACTAATGCACAATTATGACTGAACGAAAGTTATCCACGTTAATATACTTTACTAAGTTTACTCTTGTCAGAAACTTACTCTATTTTGCTTTTAATCGATACCATTGAGCAAATACCGACCTTTTGCGCCATATTTGCTCTAAGTTCAAGAATATGTAAGTCTTTCCACGTAAAGTTCTTCACTTATACCACTGCAAGTAACGGATTTTGGAAAGTAAAATAACGAGCAATTGATGAGGAAGTGTTTTGTGCCTTGGTCGTCTTTGCATTTGTAATACTGCACAAATCACCATTCTTGAAACGCCTACTCACAATTCATATTGCCACCCTCTACATATTCAGTCGTAGCAACAGGCATATCAACGGGCAAGTTTGAACGAAAGTTGGTCGATCGGCTGAGCAAACTTTAAAATCCTTCCGTGATGTTTGATGCTTGATTAGGCTAAGGGAGTTTAGTCCACTCCAGAAGTCACAGGCAGTGAGATCGGTGCTTTTTTACACTACATAATAAACTCAAATCTCTTTAACGTTTGGCTTAGCTCAGACTAAACAAGCTCTTCAAATAAATGCTCAGTACGATATAGAACTTGTAATGCAAAGTGGCTAAATTTAAGGATAAATGCGAAAAAATTTATCCGCCTTTCGCTGGGTTCTATAATTTTTTATATTTGCTTTATTATGCAGACACTTCACTGCTACAGAACAACTCGCTGATATGGATAAAACTGAAGCATAGAATTAGTTTATTCCGATGTCCTTTATCTCATAAGTGTGTAAAGTAAGAACATATTATTTAAATAAATCAATGTACATGTATTGCTTAACGAATTCTTATTTATGCATATTGACGTGTATGTGTACATACATGAATGCATAAATACATACATACATACATACATACATACATACATACATACATACATACATACATACATACATACATACATACATACATACATACATACATACATTCATAAATACATACATACATACATACTAGAATGCATAAATGCATACACACACGTGTATGCAGAAATACATACATACATACATACACGGAAGTAATGCATATTTTATGTGAATAGTCAGATGTTGTTAAATCGCTGTAATTTCACTGGGTTGAGTGTAAACGTGCAGTAATTGATTAATCCTCAATCAAAAACAAACAAAAACACACACACAGACCTGACGTACAATTATCTAGTGAGTAGTTAGTATTTTTGTTATTAAATCACTCTAGTCTCATTTCGAAGAGTGTACACATGCAGACAAATACACAAACCATTTTGGCATACACTTAAACGAACATTGGTTGCGCGGGCGATGATACCAATTATTATAATCAAGGTTGCGATCTTGATATAAGCACCTGACCCATTAATTCCTTACATATGTCAGTATAAACTAAGAATTGTATAGTGTAGAAAAGGCAATTCATCCAGTAGACCGATTTCGTCCTTATTGGAAACTCATCATGTACTGGCCAAAATTTGCCGCGGACGTATAAACTAATCATTAGCTAGTATATAACTGAAAACTGTGTGTAGTGTGCGTCAGGGTGGCTCAGTGGTTAGAGCACCAAATTCCGATGCAGACATGCCCAGGTTCGAGCCCTATCCGCGGCTAATTCTGGCCAGTACATGATGAGTTCCCAAAAAGGACGAAACCGGTCTACTGGATGAATTGCCTTTCCTACACTATAAAATTCTTAGTTTATATTGGCATATGTAAGGAATTAATGGGGTAGGTGCTTATATCAAGATCGCAACCGTGATTCTAATAATTGACATACACTTACCTAGTAAAAAACCAAGTTAGGCTTAAGAGATTTAACCACAAGTATAAATAGGACAGTTTAAACTAAAATTTTCCAACTGACATATTGATTGTCATTCGTGTGTGATGTGCTTTCCATTGATAAAGTCCTCCATATCTGGAGGTCGAAATATGTGGAAAAATCAGGAAGACAGCGGATGCAAACGACTCCGAACGCAACCCTGGAATCAGGTAAAAAAATCATGCATATATATATATATATATATATATATATATATATATATAATCATGTATAGACATAGAAACCAGCGTACGTATAGCATTGTGCAAAACTATTAACAGGTGACATTTTATCAATTTTGATATTAACAAAAGGAAGATTGATGCTAGTAGTACTAAGCTTACAATGTTTTAACTGATAACTGGTCATACATTACTTGAATGTGAATTGTGAAACGGGTTGGGAGAGCATTATCGCCTCTAAAATGAAGTTACTGGCCGAGGCTTCTAATGGTATTCTTTTATTTTGCTTTAAAACGTCATGGTCTGGTGCACCATTACCACAATAATAGAATTAGTTCATCATCACTCTATTTGGATCTAGGTGAATAATTGCGAGTTATATTGTGAGGGGACACCACTTACGAGTGGTGAGGGGACACCACTTGTACCAAATTCCCAAGAAACTCCATGAAATATCACTGGAGCCGGCTTATCCTCCAAAAGGAGTCAGCCGCAGTAAAGTAAAGTATATTGTGTCATATACACTGATACGTCTTGCACTGTGTGCCGTCAGGTTTGTGGAGTTTATGTTATATGCCTAAATTACTCACTGTTGGTAACAAGTTATGCTGGTACACAAAGTGAAATGTATTTGGAAGACTCAATTCTGTGGAGTTTCGGGTGATACACATTTCCCTGTGAACACCAAACGGATTTCATCGCCAAATTTTCGAAGGTACTTTATTGCTTTTCTTTATTTTTCAGTGGTGGGCACTCGTGAAGTGATAAACTGGCTTCATGGGCATACTGACGTAGTTTGTTTGTAGAATTTTGCCATTGGTGGACATTGTACCACTTGCGATTCTGTTCGGCGTTGCACCTCTAGCAATTATACAGCCCAGTATGAACTGTAAGGCAGCTAAACGCTCATTTTACTTCGAGTTTTTCTTTTGAAGTCGGTTTCGTCTTTCAATATGCCCACCGAAAGCTGACGAGCACCAGCTTCTCGAATCATCTGCTAAATCGCCAATGATTGCATTAATCCCTACTCTTCTTAGCTGTGACAAAACTTTGAGCCTAACGTATTTTGTTGACTTTTCTAAACTTATCCAAGGTAAACTGAATTTCAGGGTTGTATGATAGTTTGTCGAAACGAAAAGAAAAATTTTGTAACAGTCAAATTAAAGCTAAGATATCATAAAACTACTTATGCATTAAATTTTTATATTTTATCACCAACTTCACTTAGGTCAATCGTTCAACAAGAGGACTTCCTATTCTACCTCGAAGCCTGCCAACAAGAAAGCGTCTGTTGTTAAGCCGATCACTGGTGTCGAATTAGCTAAGAATGTCACTCTTCAGAAGAGCATCACTCCAGTCACGGTCACCTCAGTTTTACCAACTGACAATACTGCTTCATCCAGAGAAACGCCTCCTACTACTATGAGACTGGGAGCCTTAACCACTTGTGCCAGAAATAGTAAAATTGAAAATATTATGAGTGATTGTGATACTAGTGGGTCTACTGTGATGTGTTCTGAAGAAAAGAGTGGCACAATCGATGTATCCCCGTTTCATAAGCAAAATGTCATTACTAATGACAACATTGTCAGTGGTAATAAGAAGAGCACCTCGAGGAAAAAATCTCAGCAGCACTTGGCCCAACAGAGAAAGCAGAAGGTCTTGGATGAATCGCTGTTTTTGATATCCAATACATCCTCTGACACTACAGCAGTTAATCCCGAAAACAATAGTGGCAACAAAAATATTATTTGTGTCAGTAGTAGTGACAACAGTACCGATAAGACAAAAATAATTGGTTCTACAAATACCTTCAACAATTTTGGAGACAGTGGTGGTTTGGTTAGCCAGAAGGGCTCTGCTTTAGAGAAAGTGGTTTCACAGTTGTCCTTGAAACAAAAAAATGCAGTAGTCCTAACTACATTGGGCTCCCTGCCGGTGAAATCAAACTTGCAAAATGAAAAAGTGACTAATTCTCCTCTGCCGTTGGAAGCTAGCGATCACGTTAGCACAGCCGAAGTTGATAGACCTTCAATCCCTAGTGGTCAAAATTCGCCTCCCTGCATATTACATGAAGCAGCCAAAATGGAATCAATACAACCAGTGACGACTGAAAGTAATTTTCATAGTTCGCTCAATACAGTGGAGGTAAATAGTTTCATTATTTAGATTTTATTTGGGTTTTGTACAAGCATATGAAAGGTAATATATGCGTTACTTACCTGGTCCTTGACG
>JAQBSW010006773.1:0-45817 GCA_029291075.1 Eudiplozoon nipponicum | reverse complement strand
TTCATGACCTAATTCTTAAACTGATCTTTCCTCTTAGTGAATTAAATACTTTCTGGAAATTGTACAAAATAATTACTTTCTGACTTATTCTCTTTATAGGTAAGTAAAAATAACATTAATTATTAAGTAGGAAGAGAAAAAAACATTGAGCAGTTTAAGGTAAATTAACTTGTATGAATATTCATGCCTAGATCTTAACGCAGAAATTTCGTTGAAGCTTAACTACACATAAACTTAAATTACATGTTGAGTACACATGGTATCCAAAATTAATGAATGAAATTTTTTTGAAGTTGTATTATATTCGTCACATGCGTTTATGGTTTTAGTTATATAATGGTGAGCTATGAAATGCGTCTTACCATGTCTCTTATTTTCTTTATGTATGACGTCTGGTTTCGTTTATTTTCAGCTATCTGCATATTTGGGGGAACCATACCCTCTCTTTCCTCTGTATCCACTATTTTCCTTTTTGGGTAGTCGAATGAGGATCAATCAGATCAATCTTCTTCAATTGTTTTAATTCTTCCTCGACCTTGTGCTAGGGTATAACTTCCAGATTCGGTAGGCTAAGTTATTTATCAGGTACTTTGTAAAATATTTTTGGATCATGCATGAAAAACAAATGTGCACACTTTCATCATGCGTGCGGTATGTTTGACCCATATAGGCAAATAATTGGTAATAAACGAATAATTAGATTTAATAAATCTAGTAAAGAAATGACAAATTAACACATTTAATAGTTTGCCAATACACAGCTCGACGCATGTGACATATATAATAAAAATTCAGAAAATTTTTATTTTTTCATTTGGAAATCCATGTATGCTCAAAAAGTAAGTTGATGTTTTTGTGCGATTAAGCTTAAGCGAAATATGTTTGTCAAGATCTCAGAAATAATATTCACAAATGAGTAAGTAATGATCTACTAATCGGGAACAAAATGTGTATTATTTCACATATATACAGTAGCACGCGAGAATAAAATTATGTAGCCATAATTAAAAAAACGTACAATTGCAAGAGAGAATTGGATGACAGGAGATTGTCAGATTAGAAAAGTGTCCGCTTAGTCCAAATCAATGCAAATAACTACCCCGGATATAACATATAACAGGTTAGAGAAGAAAAATTCAATAAACTAGCATAAACAATATTTCCACATAAATATGCATAAATTCACACACAAAACTACCTATAAAAATTCAGTTAAATCATAGTTCTGATTTTGATAAAAGCAGCAAACCCATTAGGTATATACATATTTCAGTATAAACTAAGCAACGTATAATATAGAAAAGACAATTTAATTTTATAAATACTCATGCATACGCTATTACTCAAATATATATCTTCGAATGACGATTACTTATACTTAAAAATACTCTATTCACTGTATGTTCAAGTAAAAATTATGATTCAATAAACTGTGCAGATTAATAATTCCAAAAATCACGTTATTCAAAGTACACATATAAATACCTGAAATTTGCAAATAATTTTCCTTTCGTTCCGACAGTTAGACTATAAATTATAATAAATAATTATAATAAGTAATAAATAAAACGAGCAAGACCCCTACACTCAAACAGAAAAAGGCACCTAAGCAAATAAACTTATTAATCAGCCTAAAAATAAATGGAATTAAACAGAGTCAAACTAATTGCATCCCACATAATCAAATGAAAACTCAGTATGCGTATAAATTAAAGATTGTAAAATAATGCTTAGAAGTCTCGAAATAAATGGTCAATTTCCACTTTTTTATTAATGTTTTTTCTCCGTAATAAGAAATATAATGTGTAATATTAGAAGGCAATGGACATAACAACAGTTTAAAAAAATTGATGTAATTTGCAAAGGCAGCTATTTGGTATTCTCAAAATTTCCGCATTTTGATACCGAAATTTAATTTACTGCATAATTTAAAATTTATTGTTACACTTTTTATCCTGAGAAATGAAGCAACACCTAAAATCGCCAACTTGAAAAATTCTTCTTCTTACAGAACACGATTCTGACCAAATCACTTAATAAGTGGAATCTATTCCTTTGATCTCATGAATTTTTTTTAAAAACTGCTAACATCTTGCTAAATCATATCCTACGTATAATTGTCATCTCGTATTATCATTTTGTTAAATTAACAATCTATTCTTCGTATAAAACTTTCGAATGCACATTTCAGTTATTGGCTGAAGGAGTTGTTAACCATTTTATATTTTAAAATGGTCGCTTTTAATATATTTAATTTATATTTATGCAATAATTTAATTGTTTAAAAGAAACAAAATTAACTTTATTGTCTTATTTAAAATTGTAAATGTTAAAAAATGACGTTCTTTGAAATATTTTGAAATTAACGAAAACAGAAAATTTTATACATTAATGTTCCTAAAAGTTAATTGTGTGACAATTAATTTTGTGACTGTTCTTTTTTCTTTATACTTTTTAAACAAATATGCAAAATTTGTTCGGCATTATTACTTGCAAGGTGCTAACTATATTTCTAAACTCAGCGATAGTTTACTTTAAGCATAAAGGAAGCGAAGACCGTTAGATATGTATCTAAATGTTTGATTATGTATTTTTTAAATTGCGTTGCAAATTCCTTTAGTTAATTTAAAACATATTTTTTTGGAAATATGCAACTCCTCTAGATGGAGGCTTTTTTATTTTAAAGAAATACGCAAAAACGCATCATTTGAATTAAAAACTTTATTCATAATACTATGGAAGAACATATTGAACATAGACCAGAGAACAAATACGAACACTTTTTATTAAAAATTATACCGAATGAACAAGTTTCATCATATATTTAACTAGTCTTCAACGTCGATGCCAAATACCGGATCATCATCAATCCAACTGATTTCGTCCTTTTTTTGCTTTTTTTGCATAACAATTTTCATTCGTACAGGTGTTGAGTTTCCTGGTGTTCTGCGAATATTGGGAGTCTAGCGTAAATTTCAATATTAAAAAATTAATATTACACGTGTTATTAATGGTCAGTGTAAAGTCATATTTTTCGCAAAATAGTTTAATTCATAATATTATTACACACATGTGCTTGGTGTATTAACTCACAATTTTATTATAGAACAATTTATATATAGCGCAAGTAAAAGAGGTATTTTGACCATTTCTCATTTGAATGGAAAAATCTGGTTGTTTATATATTAAATTTTGAAAGCAAAATGAGAATATATTATATTATATGTACTTGACATCCAACAAGATATTGAAAACAAAACAATGTACAGTGCTATTTACACAAACGTACACACATTTCTTTAGTATATATTCAGTTTATGTATAAATTTACTTTGCTATTTTCTAAAGAGAGGCGATTTTGCAACTATTAGTTTGTGCAGTGTGCAGTTCCTTTTCATTCTTTATTTAAAAAAGCACTCGAAAGTGTGACTGGTTTGGAATGTGATTGTTTCGAACTGTGTTCTTTCAGTGGTGAGATGATGTCTATTTTAATCTAAAATGAATTTTTATGCGTTATTTTTGTAATCGACCTTTCGAACCTACATAGAGATCTTAGAAGCTAGTGCATGCGAATTTAAAAAATAATAAAATTAAATTTTAAATTAAAAATAATTGATAGATTTATAAGTTTGTTTCTGATAAATCTATATAACATTTTTGTATTTCAAATCGTCTAGTAATTATTTAGGATTGTGCAACCCGTTTGGAATGGAATTTTTCCTGCGTTGTTCTTTGCTTGGGTTCAGTAACTAAACTTAACCAGGTACAATAAGAATTTTAAAATGTCAATGTCGACAGAATGGAAGTGAGCAGTCAGTTAGGCGGTATGATAGCAAATTTTGACAATATTGTAGGGAAACATCAAAACTTTTTACACTATATATGAGGTATTTTGATGATACTTACATGAAAGTTAAAATGATATAAAGAAAAAAGAGGTTTCCAAACGTCTATAGTATGAGATATATTATACATTGTTGATATTGTTACAGAAAGACGTTAGTTTATTGAGTGAAATATTTCGAATGCAGATATTGACCGGGCATAAATCCATCATCAAAACACAGGCCAAAACCATAAATATTATTTACAAGGTATAAAACGATGCGAAACTGGGAATTGCAGAATTACTTGATCTTCGTTTTGGATTAAAAATTGATTGTTCCTAATTCCTATACTCAATGGAAAAAAATCTGTACTCATTTACGGGTACATCGTTCAACCAACAGTTGTTCATTTCACATAAATTCAACCTAGTTATGCAAATTTGAAATTTCATTCAACCTCTATTTACACTTATAGTTGGTTAATTTTAGGATAGCTACAAACTTTAACTAGATAGGCGTGCGTTACATATGAGTGCATTAAAATTTCCAAACTATTCAGTTGAACATAATTAAATAAACTTTAGCATCCATCCAGAAACAAATACAGTGGTTGCACGTTAATATAATCTTCACATGCATCAGAATATTTTTGGAGGAGGACAAAACAAAAAATACATAACTGGCAATAATCATGTCAGGTTGAGTGATCAAAAGGTAATAAAATTAAAGGTTCAAAAAGAAAATTCAAACACAATCTTCCCAACAGATTATAGTGATGCTATATGGAGGCGTTTCAATCAAAATCGTTAACTGTGCATAGACCAAATTTCTTACCAAAGATGTAGAATAAACGACGAAAAAATCTCCAAGCAAAGTACATTTTAAGTTAATTTACATTTTAAAGTGAATGCGACGTCTGAAACAATTACAAAAATAAATAACTAGCATTGACTACTCGAGTTTCAAATAAAATTGGATGATTATAGCTGTCTCAAAATGCCTGAAAATAAACATTCTAGTACTTTTAAATTTATTAACACGAACAAACTGCTCAGAGCGCAATGTCGAACCATCCTGCTACAAAAAACTGAGTCCCGAAATAAAATTAAGTAACCACAGATTTCAAAAAGGGGAGTACTTCTAGAATATAGGAAGATATTTTCTTAAAAAAATAAATTTAGATTCAGGTGAATATACGAGTTTCTTTTCAGCAAAACCTAGATGACACCGGCGCACCGTGGAATATATCGGTTGCAGCATCTACTTCATCCAGTGAAATTGAAAGAAATTTAAATGCAAATATTTTAAACTGTTGAATTTTGGGCTTTTTTCGTTTAAATTTATTGTAAATAATCAATTCAGTATATCGCCCATTTTATTAATAAATGGACTATATAGAAAACCCGATATTTCAGACAAAATACGTTTTATGTAAAAATGGCCTTGTTATTTGTTTTTTATAAGCATTCATTTATAATAATAATATTATTTTTAAATTTATCAAGCATTTCATAATTGGATTTACTTATAGACAAAATTTGCGTAACAAAAATAAACAAAAATAAAAATTTAATGCACTGGCGCCAAATGTTTAACTCAGTATTAATTTCTTTATGATAATTTTGTAAAGATAATTGTAAGTTTTGATTGCACAGCATTTGGCCAATTATAGCTATTTAAAATTTATTGTGCGAAATGAAAATTAGTAATTGTTATTTAAATATTTATACGCAATCAAACGTTTGGAATCGTTGAAAGTATGTTCATAATAAAGTTAGGGAATTTTTATATAATTGTAAATAAAATTTTTAAATTCAGTTTGTAATATTTCTATAAGACCAAGCATATTTTTTGGTGAGTAACATTTTTGTTTAAAATTTTTTATAGGTTTGGATTAAATTCACTGTTTTAAAATATATAAATATTTTTAGCTTCCATTCTGCAAATTTTGTTGTTTGTATTTACAATTATAATCAGCTAAAAGAGTTTAAAAATAAGTAAAAAACAACAAAGTTGTTTCTTTTCTAATGATTATTTAAAAAAATGATATATATTTGATTTTTATTATTAAAAACGAGGTGATAAATGTATATCATTAGTTTATGTGACACAGACGGGGCAACATTTATACAAGAAATTTAATTTAATTTCGCTAACCATACGAAACGGCAATTAGGTCAATCAATATGCCTAAAGAGCATATGTATATTAGAGAATAATTTTGTTTTTTAGCATAAATTTATATTTGAGATTTCATTCGGTTTTACCTATATTATTATGCTCATTATCTTGATTTATAACTTTATTTCAAGGATTAGGCTGATCGAAAATGCTCTTGTGCCATTAAGAATTGCTCTTCTCTGTAATATTTATATAAAATAGATAATTTTGTAGTCAAATTTAAATTAATTTATTCTTCTCTCATTTTGGTCGTCAGATTAAGTTAGGTAACTATTTATGAATTTCAAATTAAAGCAATCTCTCTCATTTCAATGAGTTATATAAAAAGTTTGGTAGATAGAATACAACAGTAAAACAGCCAAGGCTATTGGTGGAGCTATTTAAGCGTTGGTTGAGAAAGAATACAGAGACAAGCGAAATTTAAATAAGTATTGTAGCAAAATTTAATGAAGATGCTGTTTTATTATATTAGTATTCATGTAATGATTTTATTAACTATAAAATGATAGTTTTTCAGGTAAAAAATATAGAGGCTGAAATTCAATTTAATGAAAAACCGATCGATTAAAATATCGTTAGGTGAAGCCAAGATTTCTTATTTTATATTGGAATAAATAAAGTATAGAATATTTGCGGACAACTTGGACTATTTTAGATAAGACGCACTAGGGTATTTAAACATAAAAGATTAAATAAGCTAATCCTTCTAAACATTAAGCATATTATTCAACAATACAAATTTAAGACGAAAAATTTCTACCTATGAACCATTTTTAAATAAGAAAAATTCATCCTTTAAAATTTACATTAGTAATTAATAAAAAATGCGCCTACTTTTTGAAATCCAGGCGTATGTCGTAAAGGTGTTTTCGCCTCAAACTGCGGTGCGAAGGCCGTATCCGTCGTCGAATCAGCTTTTGAAACCATTTTGTTCATCGACTCAAAGGTTTTCAGATCTTTAAGGCCAAGATCATCAGTATCTATTGTCGATGAAATGGATATCTTTTCATCATCATCAGTTATGTGTTTCAAATTGGAACTTAAACTTGAGTTATCGACATGATTATTTAACGCGGACGTTTGCCTCTTAAATATTTTCCCATTACAAAAATCAATTGATTGTTTGACTTCACAATGTAGACTTCGACCTATAAATAATAAGACAATAGTAATTAAGCAAAAAAGCAGTTTTTAAAATACACTTTCAAAAAGGAAAATTTTAATTGTTAATTTTAGAAACATAACAAACCCAAATTAACAGATAAAGTATAAAATGAAATCTCAATCTGCAGGTATAAAGTGTGTGTATGAAAATTTCGCTTCTCTATTTACTTATCTAATTCGAAAATAATTGATTTGTAAACATAGGATTTCAGTAGAAAGTGATAAATAACTTTAAAAAAAGTGTTGTTTTTGAAAGTAAATTTTTTGGCAATGCGGCCTAAATACAAATTGAATATAAATTAAATCAAGATTCTGCAATAATAAAGTTGGAAATCTTAAATTTAAACTTTATTCATAACGTATTAAATAATCTTATCAATGCTTTTCATGTATTTTAATACTTCCAATTATTGGAATATGCTTTATATAATTTATTTTAAGAAATAAATTATGAAACATGGAAGAGAGCGATGAGAGTAGTTTTATCTAAATATTTTATAGAAAATTTAGGATTTCAAAATAGCGAGAAAATAGCACAAAATGTTTAATTTAAAATCTTTACTGATTTAAATATTAATTTTACTTTCGTTTTTAACTTTTGTGAACAGTAAAAAGCTTTGAATAAGCATACAGCGTATATGTATTTACTAACATATTTCCCGTTTCTTGAAGAGTTAACGAGTCCAGTTCATGGCAAAGCCATACTGCTTTTCCGATACTACTAGCAGATATAAATCCTACATATTTTACTGTAAAACGACTGAATTTAATAGGAAATGAAGATTTGGATAACTGGAGCTTCAAAATTATAGTCTATTTATTTAGTTATAAGCCAATTATTATTTTTATTATCGAAGAAATTTCAACAATGTAGAAGTTACACCATATTGCCATATTGGCATCTTGTGTGGATTTATGGTTCTTTATGCGTGTAAATGCAACTTTAGCAATATATTGAGTTACTCTCTTTGCAACTAGTTTTGTAAAAAAAATATTATGATCGAACAAACATTGATTGATGATACGAAATATTCGCTTAAATTAGGCTTGAAAACTAGAAATAAACAAACATTCCATTTTTACGAATTACAACATAATTTTTAAAATAACAACTGGTTTTTTATATTACTGATTATAAAATTGGACTTGAATTTTTAAATTTCGCGAACTGGTTATAAATGAATATTGATTATGTAAAATATCTTCAGTTATATATACATGTCGAAGCTATGCATATTGTTTCTAGAATAAATATAATTAAGTTAATTTAAATGAGCCAATATAATCAGTTAAAATAAAATTATATTTTCAAAAAACTACAACATTTATTTTGGCCATCCCGGCCAAAAATTTGCTTTTGTGAATCTGAGATTTGGTTCTCTTTTTCATGTAGAATATCATCATTTGAATTTGATGAATTTTCTTCTTCATTAGTAGTAATCTTTTCTGGTGAAAATATATTCCCCCTCATTTCTATGTCATTTGTGGCAAAGAAGACACGTCTGCGTTTGGTAGCACTTCCTGGCTGCTTCAGGATACTCTTGAATGCCTTTTGCGGAGTCTTTTCCATTGCCTAAAAAGGGGAGTAGGGTGTAAATCAAAATAATGGCCGATAAAATGTTTTTATTTCACTAACCACCCAATTCAAAATCCTACTTTTGGCTTTTGCCAATGGTTCTTAGCTTCATTTCATCATCTACTTTGTAAAAATACTGCTTAGCATACATATATTATATACCTAAATTATTATATATTTTCATATATCTAATATGAACAGCAACAATTTACTAAACAACTAAATAACAATTTCTCCCAAAAATGGCACGCAACATAACTCCACGACTTCACAGATTTTAAAGCATAAAATTTAGTTATAAACATCCATATATATATTTAATTGTCTATATATAAGACTTTTACAGATTAGAAAATGAATTTTATTTGTTATCTTAGGCCCTTGTTCGTTAATACCGACAATATATATATATATATATATATATATATATATATATATATATTCGTGTAAATATTAATATTTATAATAAACATTGCCGTAGAATATTACGCAGTATATTGTGGATTAGGAGGATAAACCAGAGGCAGCATGAACAACGGAAGAAGTATAATCTCATGCACATTCGTTTCGTGCACTGGCGACTCATCAGTAGGAGCGGTGTTCCTTAACCACTATATATTTGAGTGAAGAATGTGGGATAATGGAACGGTACAATCTCCAAGACGAATGTGTAAACTTGCAATAGTGAAGCTAACATCGTATAGTCTACGACAATGCGACTTCAACGTTAACTTTACAGACTCATTATATATATTATATAGTGTGAGTTAGCGTTGATGTCGCATTGTCGTAGACTATACGATGTTAGTGTTACTATTGCAGGTTTACACATTCGTCTATGAGATTGTACCGTCCTATTATCCCACATTCTTCACCCATATATATAGTGGTTAAAGGGCATAATACCGGCTCCTACCGCTGAGTTGCCTGTAAGCAAGAAACGAATGTGCATGAGGTTATACTTTCCGTTCATGCTACCTTTGGTTTATCCTTCTGGTCACAACTGAAGAAATTTGTTACTGGGTTCGCAAACACCTAATACATACTGCATATATATTAGCTCTCTGCAGCAAACATTTTAACTGTTATATATTGAATTGAATGATGTCATGCTTACTGCGAAATGTGATAACTGATATCGATCAAGACCAGAGTGTATGGATTTACTGGAGTAACAGATGTTCAGAAATTGTTGTAATTCTGGAATCTAGGTGAACTAAAGCATAAATTGATATCCATCATGTTGAGGTATCATGTACCGACTCAAAACCATAGTGTTAGTATCCGGTACTATCGATTTCAAAAAGTATCAGTTACTAACACAATAGCATAGTTTTAGTATCCTTTACAGGCTCGGTATATATATTATATAGTGTGAGTTAGCACTGAAGTCGATATTGTCGTTGACTTTAGTTTATGTTAGCTTCACTATTACAGGTTTACACATTCGTCTAGGAGATTGTACCGTCCTATTATTTCACATTCTTGTAACAAATATATAGTGGTTAAAGGGCGTAATACCGGCTCCTACTGATGAGTCGCCAGTAAGCACGAAACGAGTGTGCATGTGATTATACTTTCCGTTCATGCTGCCTTTAGTTTATCCTTCTGGTCACAACTGAACTAATTTGTTGTTAGGTTCGCAACACCTAATACATACCGGTCTAGTCCTTTCTCGATCTTCTGTTTATAGTAGGTGTACGTGATTATGTTTGCTAGGTTTTTAACTAGGTTTCTTTTGTGTGATTCTGGCACTCTGCATTTCTAATGAATGTTTAGCCCAGTGAAATCAAATTTTCTATGTATTGCGACTGTCAATTCACCAATTTCTTTTCGATTGGTTTGGATATCCATGAACTGAAATTTGTCTTTCTCTGCCTCGAGAGAGAATTTTATGTCTGAATTTGTTTCAGTGGCTTGCATGAGGAATTCGAATGGGTCTGCTGCTTCTGGGATAAACAATAATATATAATCTACATACATTTTGTACAGTGTGCACTGTTCAATTATCTTTTTAGGCTTGTTTATTCAAGACATCACTACCGTCGTTTACATCAACAAAAATTTCACAACAATATGAGCTCCAAAATTGCAATCGACACACCCTGTGCTGTTACCAAAGAGCAAGGCGAACCAAAAGATGATATTCTTAGAAAAAATATTTGCACACGTAATAGCCTACAGAGCGAACATTTGGTTAAAACTCAATCCATCAATACATGAATGACCAGATCTCAGACACCACACTGCAATACAAAGTAAATGATTCCTACACGCTCAAATCCACACACAGACGAATACGAATTTTCACTTACAAATCAGCCCAACATGAAAAAGAAGTGAAACGGAAAATCTGACTATTTGCCACTCATATAATCAAATAAAAACCCAGGATGCATTTAAATGGAATATTGTAAAGTGAAGCGTAGTGATCTCGAAAAACGGTTATTATCAACTTTGTAGCTAATTAATTTTCACTTCCAAATAAAAAATATAATATGTATTACATCTGTATATAATACAGTTCTATGATTAAATTGTAATAATTATATTGGCATTATAAACTAATCATTGCATAATATTGCAAATTATATTAGCCTAATATACCGGATTTATCTTTATTGGCACTCATCATACGGCAGTGGAGCATAATTTTTTAAATGCTTATTTAATGCTTTTTGATTAAAGTGGTGAATACATAAACGGCAAACTGTGTCTCGCACGACTGGTGCTACTGATAAAGACTATGTGGACAACGAAAATCTATCAATACTCTCAACTAAACACAGTGTACTGCAAAATTCTCTTAGATTTTAACATTTTATCGCATTAAGTTTATTGCGGAGATTGGTTCAGTGTGACAAAGTAGACAACATTAGTAACAAGCGATGTTATAATTGACTTTATCTCTTACAAATCCAACCACCTACAGGCTTTTATTTGAGAGTCTGGCAAGAAAGTTTTTTTCAGGGGAAACACAGATAGACAATTGACAATGATTCAAATTTTTAGAATTTGGCATTATTTGGCTGACTATAAAATTAGTAGAAATAGTCTATCTATTTGTTTCAAATAGTCAGCCCGTCTGATGTGGGCCGCACAAATGAGAATATAGACTTTCTTGCAATGTGATACGCTAAATTAATAACAAAAGTTTAAAAAATATGTTCTCTGTTTGGAGTACTATAGACTTATATATATATATATATATATATATATATATATATATATATATATATATATATATATAATGTTTTAGTTGTAAAAAATGCATTTACTAAAAGGATTAAAAGTAAATTTATGTAGGATTTCTTAATAAAATATCGAATGCACGTAACCTCTATAATCCTTAAAATATTGGCTAAATATGGTTTTTCAAATAAATTTGTCGAAATTTATTACGGTTTAATTACATATTCTATATATACAAATGGTTTAGTAGCTTTAATGCTAATTAAGTGTTGATAAACTACGAAAAGGATTCTGATATCTAATTAACATCCTTATACAGAAAATAATCGTTACATTTTTCAGAAATAAGTTTTAGGCTGAAATCTTGCTATTGATCAGCAAGTAGTGGACTGATAACTTATACAATATATGTATACTCTTTTTAAAGACGAATTCTTTAATCTTACCAATTAAATTCAAGTTATTAAGCCAATTAACAAAAAAATATGGCTTAAGAGAGAGATGAAATACTCATTGATTGGCGAATAATCATTTTCGATGTAATGAATATTAAAACTTTAAATTTTATCCTTATTGATTCGAGTTTTCACTGAAACGTAAAGGAAAACTTAGAAAGTCGCATGACAACCAGATTATTTATAAATAGTCTGAAAAGCTAGGCGTCATATGACTGCACAGATATCATTATTAATTCACAGATATTTATTTGCATTAAACAAAAATAATTTTTGATCATAGCCAGATAGTGCATTATTATCGAATTTCTTCGTATAAATCACATAAATGTAAACTGCCTAAAATGTTTTTTAAGATTTCACTATTTTCAGTTATTTTTGAGATACAAAGGCCTAAAAAGTGGTTATCGGATTGGACTTTCGCAATATTATTGTATAGATAAGTTCAATTGTAATGTAGCAAAGGCAATTCATCCAGTAGACCTGTTTCATACTTATTGGGGACACTTCATGTACTATTTTGAATTTTACGCAGACACGACTCTATATTGGGAGCGTCTACTATAGCATCTGTGTCTCCAAACATTGAGCCACCATTCCGCACGTAATACACAGTTTACAGATATAAACTAACAAATGTTAGTGGAGCCTATGTGAAATCACTTTGGACTTAAAGTTCAAACTAGCCGACTACAATATTTCATTATATAACATACATTACACTACCTGAGGAATTGAATATTTGTGAATTAAATGATCATTGGTTGAGCGTGCTGTGATAAATATTATTCAAATCAAGGATGCGATATTTATATAAAAACTGCAATGAAACATTTGAAAATAAATAGTTTTTACTTTATATGTTGGCTATAGCATGGAGAACAGTAAAACAAATAAGCCATAATTATATTAAAAATAGAGAAATTGACGGTGAATTTAGGTAGCTTGTTTAAGCAGACTTAAATGAGCGGAAGATCAGAACAAATTAATATTGATATCAGATCGTTTAAAATGTGGAAATTGCAATGCCTATAAATTTCAAATAAGGGAATTTGGTATTAAAAGGCTAAATTTCGTTTTGTTAATCTATGCTCGTATATATAATCATTATTAGTTACATTTCGGCTGCAAAATAATCAAATAGCAGAAAGATTAAATAAGAAATCATGCAGTTGAGGTAAAAACGTAGATGTATATTAACGGTTTAATCTAGAAATCATTTCTTGTGGCAGCAATTTTTCTTTTCACTCTAAACAAAAAGAAAAAATATTTTTTTGAAATTTATTAATTGCAGATAAGAAAATATAGTGCTTTTATTTAGAAAACGGATTTATAATAGACACTTAAAACGCAGTGTTGTCAAATATATTCCAAATACTCTAAACATAGTATGTTACTCCCCAAATATAGAGGCATTCACTTAATCAGAAATGAAGAATTTTAATTTAATATGATTTTTTCATTTGTGATGTAATAATAAGATAAAACCTGAGTATAGTAATAAAATAAATCATAACAAACGCAATAAATCCCGCTTTTTGAAGGTAAATAATACTTGTTAGTTTATGTATTAAACGTAAAAATGATTAAGTTTTAATACTATATGCCACTTTTGATTAATTTATTTATCGTAGGTAAAGATTTCTGGTGATAAACGTTATTTTATCACCTAGACAGCTGCTGATGAATAAAAAGTGCAAAACTTAAGTTTAATTATAGAAAAGGTAGAAAACATTTTTCATTTTGTTTGGAATTCGTAAAGTACTTTGCAGAAATTTGCTGCAGACAAGGCTCGAATCGGCACACAATCTTCTCGGAGACTGACAAATAATCCACTGCGCCACTCTGCCAAACACTACACCCGATTTAAGTTATCTGCTAACGTATTTTTTTAGTTAGCCTCTTCTTCAGTTGGAACCTATTGGACATAATTTTTATCTAAAATAACAACTAGCCACCCTAATCTGTCATTATTGAATAGGCAGTGCGCTTCCTGAGGAATTAGATTTCAATTAAAGATTTATACAATTGAACAAGTATTGATTGCGCGAGTGGTGATAAAAATGATTTAAATGAAGGTTACGAGCTTGAGATAAGCACAAAAACTTTTTAGATACTTTCCAATATAAATTAGACGTTGTTTGACGTGGCAAGGTAAATTCATCAAGTAGACCGGCAAATTTCTTATTGGGTACTCGTGAAATACTGATCAGAATTTTAAATATCATTGTTGCAAAATCATAAAAATATATCGTGTATTTTCAGCTTATCCATTAATACGAACCGACCTTAAGTTCGACACCTAATAAAAGTTTCATCAAGCAGTGTGAGAAAGTATGTTTGCGAAATGTTTATTAAAGAAATTACAGAATTAATTCAACAAAAAACCTCTAGCAATGAGATTAAAAAGCCAACGCTCTTTTTGTACTATTTGCAAAAGCTGTAAAGTGTACCGAACCCATGAATTAGATGATAGGCCCAAGTTGGTAATGGCAATTATTCTCAAAGCAACTTAGGATATATAATTCAGCCATTTTATTTCTAAACGAGAAAAATTGAAAATTTATTCTCCTTTGAATCATAACTTTATCGTAATAGAGAGTTAGTTCGTAACTGCCCTATATTAATAGACCAGATATATTTTAGTTTTGGGTATATTGTCGGCTCCTATTGATGAGTCATTTCTAAGGAGGAAATAGATGTATATATGAGATCACACAATTTGTCCAAGCTGACATTGAAATATCCTTCGGGTTCTATTTAAACTAATATGACATTTAATATGCAAAACCCAATACATAATTGACTCTTCGTTAGTTCTTCACAACAGCGAATATATAAATGTTATTGTATTAACTGATAAAATGATTACCATGAAATAGGCTGAATAATATCGATCGAGGCCGGAGTAAATGGTTTTGTTGGGGTAGCAGGGGTTTACATATTAAGTTATTCTCAATTTAGTTGAAATTTAATCTATGTTAGAAACATTATGTTAGCTACATTGTAGCAGTTTGACTTCATTCCGGCTGTGGTATGGCTATGTATAGGAGAATCCATTTGCACATTTGCTAAAATCTGCTGTTGGGAGAATTGTACTGTGTATCGTGGCCTGATGATGGTGCTGGATAAAACGCACCGAAACGTTGCCTTTAAACAAAGATTTGCTTGAACCGAATTTCCAATGGTTAGCATGAACGATGTTGAAGCCTTCGGAAGAAAGGGACGAATGCACGCCCAGTCTGATCGAAGTCAGAACAGACACAGAAAAAGAAATTGTAATCAATCGGATCTTTATGAAACTGTTGGTGCAAAACTAAAACACGCGTACGCAAAACGCGGCATTGCAGAATATCCCTTTTATTACTATTATTATTATTAGTATTATTATTATTATTATTATTATTATTATTACTATTATTATTATTATGATTATTATTATTATTATTAATATCATAAACAAAAACTTTGCATTACTTGCCTCATTCAATTATTACCAAATGTAATGACGATCCGTTTAATTTTTTATAAAATTGGTTTTCAAACGTACCAACTGGCTTAATCTTAATGAAAGTGAAGGCGACTTTGGTGTAAGCAGAAGTTTTTCAACAAATTTTGATCCGTTTTCTTCATCAATCGGCATTTGTGCACTTCGTGGTGGAGAATTTGATGTCAAATCTTGGTACAACTGACGGATACGTGTGCATTGTTCTTCTAAGTAGATTACTTTATCTCGTAATTCACTCACTTCTGAATCTTTACTTTTATCATTTCTTTGAAGTTTGTCAATTTCATTTTTTAAATCGGAAATCTCAACCTCCTATCAAATGTTTAAATTAATAGTGCAAAATCTTACAATTAGCAGTTTTTAAAGTAAAAGTTTAAAAATAATCCTTTAAAAATAATATTATATTATAAGAAATCCCCCTATAAGTATTACGGGATGAACAATGCATATTGTAAAAACCGACTAGTTAAAAAAGTTCTTTATTTGTTATATTTTGCTCAAAACAAATTTTTATCATGGGAGAATAGCATCAGTCGTAAAAGTGCATTTTGAACTTAGAAAACCAATAAGGCTTCCACCAACAGAAAATTGATTTCTATTTCGTTATTTCAAGCAAAAAATATAAAAAATGAAAATTGCACTGAAAACTTAATGCTCAAATATCAATACTTAATATAAGATTAAAGTTACGAAATTTCTTTTGAAACTGCTAAAATAAAATTAGACTAACAAAAAACAGAAACACACTATGTAATTATCGAGATACAATTAGCGACGTACCTGTGAAGTCAATTTATTGTCCTTTTTCTTTATTAATTGCTCTTTACCGCTAAGCTTCTTCTGTATTTCTCTCTAAAAATAAAGTAACATTTAATAGATTTATAAGAATAAATTTAAACATGTTATTATTTTAAAGACGTTTGCAAGTGATAAATTATGATTATAACATTATCTTTTTTCTTTAATATAAAATTGAACCTTGTTTAAGTGTGCGAGTAGATAGGATTTTTTTCGTGTATCAAAAGTTGATTTGAAAACGAGAATTCACATTTTGAATAATATTATGACTTATTTGCACAATATGTGTCATATAAAATTATTTATATTAAGGAAATCCTTAAAATATGATAAAATATGAAAATGGTCGTATATTCAATTTCGTTATTAATTTCACATTCGATAATGACAATGATAACATTAAACATTTATCAACTGCTAGTCAATTTTAACATTTTAACGGTTCGTTTATGCTTAAGGTTGCAAAATATTCAAAACGTATAAAGGTTTTTGATAGATAATTACGTTTAGACTAAATTAAAAACCTAGAATGTACATTAATAATATTTGTTCAAAAAATAATTAAATAAGTTATGAAAAGCAAAGCTTAGCCATACGATATTGCAGATTATAATAAATCCATAAATACAGAAACAAATAAAACGTAAGAATGAGTTACACTTCATGACTTATGAATGCATACTATCTAATTTTTTTCTGTGCTGTGGATAATTTGAATGCTTTGCCTGCATATTATTGCTCAACATTTAAATAAATGCGATTTTGAAGCAAATCTAAACTAAGTAAATTGATAAAACATCCACATTGCTGACCGCTTACAATCATAATATTTGAATTAAATTTACTTTAAAAAATTCGAAATCCGGACCCTTTCTTATAAACACCCATTGACAAAAAGGAAATAAAAATGGCATATTTTAGTGAACCAGCTCATTTTTTATCCTGAATAAAAGTTCCGAAAGCATATTCATTTTCGCTAAATCATAACACGCTTAGTTTTTTTCGCGGTTCACTTTTACAATTTATGGAATAATATAATTCGGTAAAGAGAGCATTCATTTGGTGAGCAATCCATAAATGTTTGGCTGCAAATCCAAGAACTAAGCATTATAAAAATTGTAAATTAATTTTTTATTTACTTCATTTGTAGATTCCATTAACCTTAATACTACAATTGAAAATTAGCTTAAATTGTATCGTCTTTTGCCAGTGATGTGGTGTTTGTATAAATTTAATCCATAGAAGTTCTGACTAATTCATTTCTGGACTTTACATTTTATTATTAAGTTGAGCACCAGTATCTGAAAAATAGTGCTATTAAACCATTTACTACAAAATTCACTTTCCAAATTCACATGGCTTTAATAAAATAATGTCCATATTTAAATGCTTTCAAGTGTGTTCATTTAATCTATCAACCTATCGATATCCTTGAGGTGCTCGACCTTGTCATTATTAATAATAAATGTAAGCCTTCTATTTGAATTGAAAAGTTTTAAAATATTTTTATCGTTTGGGTTTATCGGTTTAACATTTGTTTACCGTTATCATTATGGTATTTAATGCTTTGATCTATCGATGCTTGAATATAAAATAACCGAACTAAATAGAAGACGGGCACAAGCATAGTTGTATTAAATGCTTATAGTATCTGCAATGTGCTAACTACGGTCGGCGTATACTTTGCGTTATTGCAGATAATTGATAATCAGACAAATCGTTAATATAGTCAGTTTAGGTAAAGATAAGCGGTCATTGCTAATTTTGGAAAGAGTTTACGCTCGCTCATTGTTGATTCAGATAGGTTTATTTTGGTATCAAAAAATAAAAATGCGATTTTTGAAATCGTCCTTTTTTACGTTTAGCCAGAACCTGATATTTGAAATGATATCTAGAAATTAGATGAAATTGTGATTGGATTTGAATTAAGACATGGCCACACTTACATTTATGTAAATTGTAAAATCATGTTTCATATATGATTTTTATAGTTTCTATATAGTTTGTTTTATTAATAATCCTTTATTCTAATATATTATTCAATTTGGGTCTTTTGAGTCCTTTGCTCTCAGATAAACACCTAACATGGAATATTATCTATTGATCCTAATGTCGCGAAATTATAATTATGATTAGTGTTTAATCTTGAATAGATTTCATTAACGTTTGATTTTATTTCGCTATATAGTGTATGGGGCTTCATTAGTGTTTAAAATATTTAAACGAAAGTGATAAAATTCGAAATAATTTTGCTCATATGCAGGAGCTATATAGCAAACAGACAAAAATTAATAAAATGAAAACGCTAACTTCTAGAGTTCGGTCCGTCTTCACTAATAAGAACTAATTAAGGACAAAAATGTATATATTCTGACGTCTAAAATTTCTGTAGACCAACAAGTTAAGTTGTATAACGCTTAAATTAATAGACGAAATTAATCTAGGATTAAGAAATCTCAATAAATGAAAAATAAAACAACGGAGATTCTCATACAACAGTTTTAAATTGAAAACTGTAGGTAAGGACGATAGACCAGTGGTTTTTACATTAACGGAAATCCATACAAATTTGAAAATTAAATCAATTGAATATTTATTTTAAACTGTCTTGATTTACTAGTAATTCTTTAAAGCGCTGTATATACAAATTTTTCCAGACATGATATTTAGACATCTTATGTAATAATTGTTGACATAATTATAATAATTTATTTACAATCCAGATGATATTATGAAAGACATGGTAAAAATATCATTTTATAAATTAATTAGAATAAACTATAATCCAAAATATTTTTTAGTAAATTAAGACATAATTTCGTTAGCACAAGTCATGTATTTTAAATTAATTCATATGTGAAATTTACTAAATAATTACATATTAACATAAAGGTAGTGTGAAATAGATTTTTGTTAGAAATGTGCGATTCAAAATGTCTAAGGAACCTTAGCTACATTTTGGCTACATTGTGTGGTTTAATGTAAACGAGCCCATTTAAGAAGATCAACATTAGTTTCCGAGTTTGTTGGTATTAAATATTAAAGAAAACAAAAGAGTAAGAAAGAAAAAGAAGAAAGACTGTGTCGCAAGACAACTTTATCAAAAAGAAAAATATTTTTTAATGAAACAAATCATATGGTACTCCTTGTTATATTGGAATACGAGTATTGAAAATTTTCATATACCATTGCCAAAAGTAAATATAAAAAGAAAGTTTGGTAGATATAAGTATGTTGATTTCTTGTTTTTCTAAGTATTTAAAAATGAAAATATTCATATATTTATAAACCAAAAAGGGAAATTCAAAATGAGATGCGAATATGGACTAGGGAAATATGCATCAATTTACATATATCCCCACCAAAGCAGGCTCAGTGCTCTTCCATGCGTATTAATCTAGCAAAAAAAATCCGCATTTGAAAAAAAAATTGATGCATTATTTAAAACTTATTAATTCCTTTTAATGCATTAAATGTTTTATACAAGCACCATCAGAGAACGTACGTGCGTAAATTCAATAATACGTTGCAAAATTGCAGCCGTGTACTCATAGTTTGTTTTTGACACTAGTCTTCAAATTACCATGTACTTTCATTCAAGATGTTAATTATTTAGCTGACTGGCTTACGTAAGCTGCACGAAAACTCTCCCATAAATATTGACAGATACTGTTTTTAGCCGATATTGACAAATTTGTTACTCTAAATTCTATAAAAGGCAAATATGTAACAGTTTATAACTCGTAATGTTTAGCATCAATTTATCAGCGTGTTATAGTCATTACTACTTGTATTTTTGGTACGTTGGAAACCACGATAACATAAATGAGATGCAACAAACAACTTTATGGTCCTATACTCATTTAAAAAAAAAGAACTTCTAAATATATAGGCAATCAATTTCAAAGATAAACCACTAGACTGGCCGAGATTGTAGAAGGATTCCTTGAGGAAGGCCTCTAACGATTATTTGAAAAAACGCTAGCACAACACGAAAATTTATGTGGTAAAAATCTAGCCTAATTCTATTTTTGCTGATCAAACCTTATTCATAAGATTGTTTAAATATGCAAAACAGGCCTTGACAAAATGGCGTATATTATTCCTTCGGGTAATCAAAAGAAATCAAGACCATACTATATTACGCTTTGATAAGTGCAATGTCTTTTTAACGGTAGACAAATCTAATTTTGACCGCCCAAAATTTAAAAAATGATGTACTTTAAAAAAATATTAATAACAGCCGATTCTCTGTCCTATGAAATGGCTAAATGAATATTTGGCAAACTTTGATTTTTGAGTAAACAACACGGGATTTGTAGTAAATACTGATATTTTGGATCAGGCGGTAAGTCACACTATATTAACATTTCAGTTTCAGATCAAAGATTTCGCAATCTTATATTGTTTTGCATGAAAAATGTATATTTTTCTTTCATATAAAGTCTTTTTTCACAAGGAGTTAGTGTGGCAATGGAGAACTTTTCATTCCCTTTGTTGGCTGAAGTTTTCTGAGGTAATCTATAAAATACGTCACAGAATGAGGACAAAAATATGCGGTATAAAAGCAGGTTAAATCCATAATCACTGTATTCATGCTCTAACAAGTTTAAAATGAAAATTAATTATAAGTCTGAACATTTAAAATACAATTTTGTAAAGTACTTGCGCGTGATTCTAAAATTTATAATGAAAAATTTGTCACATGCTAACCTAGTCTGATAATTTTTATATAAACTAGCAACGGTTTGAAGCTGATTTCCAATAGTAGATAAATTCATTAGTAAATATTCATAAGATGAAGAATATAATAAAGCAAAAAATGATTAAAAGTCTAATGGATCTCCTCAGCAGTTGATTATGAAAGTTTAAAAAAAGTTGGACACGCACATTATGTACAATTATATTATGTATAATCCACAATGCCGCGCATGTAACTTTATCACAATTATGTAACAAATCCGTTAATGCTTTTCCAAAATATCGTATCTCAACATACATGCGCAAGTTTTCGATTATCTGAAATATAACAAACAACCTGACAGAAAACGGTGAGAACGAAAGTATAAATCAATTTTATCACCTGTAACAAATGATCATTTCGTGTCTGCCGTTGCCAAAGATTTTATTAAAACCGCGTACTTATCTTCTGAACAATTTGCTTTAAGATACTAATTGCAGCAACACAAAGGATTGAAAGTTTATGCAGTTATCTGAAGTACTAAATTTCCGGAAGATTTATACAGGCAGTAAAGCGTCTAAGGGTATTAAGCTTAAATTGTGGTTGTTAAATGCAAATGGTAGCATGACTATCTATCTTATATTTAATCCCCATTTATGTTTTCTGCTTATTTTTATGTTCAAAAATATAAAAAATATTTTTATTTGAAGATAAATCGGCAGAAATCTAGAAAGAAAGAATTTATATATCTCTGTTCTTGGTAATGTTAATTTAAATATTTAAGAATAAATATATGCGATGTCATGATAACAGCAAAGAAATCAAACGTTTACTTAGATTGAAATATATTTATTAAATGACTCATTAGGAAATGCCGACTTATTTAGATAATATTGCCATAACGATGAAATAATGAAATAACATTTAAGGTATTAATAAACAGACGCAGTATTCACATTCAAGGGAAAGTAGGAAACAATGATAACGTTTAATATTAGCCAAATTTATAGACAAAGAGGCGTCTGTGAAAGTTAGGATATGCAATGTTACAGATGGCCCTCTTGTGACAATAGAATTAGCTGTACGATCCTATATAATAACCAACACAAACAGCAGAAAAACTGTACTTTTACTTTGTATGCTTTTAAGTAAAATGATTGTTCTTCAACTCATTTATAATATCATTTTAATTATAATACCAAACTCCTCAACTTGGTTTTTCTATTTAACTTTTTGATGATAGAGAAGAAGGAAAAGTAAAGTTCATGAGGAAAATAAGATCACAGGATAATATAAACCATCGTTAGTAGGAAATGACGATGGAATGAAGGTTATTTAGTTCCACTTTACATATTTGTGACAACAAGTTTATAATCATTAGAGTATTTATAATAGAACAGTCCTGAGTAAATACTTCTATTACTCTTAGTCTGATTGGATAAATTACTTTTAAATAAATAGAATTTTAGAATTGAATCAAGTTTGTTCATTTGCTTTTTGCAAATTGAAGCGCAAACTTGTATATCATTGGCCGTGTGCGACTATGCTAACGAAAGTCTTAATAGCCTGTTCTAAAGTAGTAAGAAATATTAGTTACATTTTCTTAATTTTGTAAAATTATTTATTTGAGAATGGGTGAGCTTAGGTGGTGGAAACTCAATTAACTTTGGGTGAAATAATATAATTTATGAGAGTTAATGTACTCGAGTAAACTATTTAGACTTTACATTTTAACCAAATTAAATCCATTGATAAATAAATATAACAATTCCAGAACTGGACAAATATTCATTGTGTTCATTCAAAATAAAAAAAAGTGAAGTCGCTAGTAATAATCGATACTTGAACAATAATTCGGAAAACAGTTAATTGTAACTTGAACCGATGTTATGGGAACGAAAGAGGGCACAAAAACATAAATAAAAATGTCGAATCCTGGAGGAAATATGTAAATTCAAGATAAAATGTTGCGCAATAACTACAAAGCATAAGAATTGATACGAAAGACATCAATTCATCTTTCTCAACAAAAGATGACTTCATTGAGCAAGACTACTGTGCTGCACGGTTTATAAAACGGGGACACAAATCTACACGATAAGAACTGTCAGGCTATTAAGCACAGGTTATGCCTATCAAAGAACATAAAATTTCAAACATGCCAATGTTGTTAAGCAAAAAATATATTCAAATGGTTCAGAACTATTAACGTTATGTTGTGCAACAGAAAGTTCATGTAATTATATCCTTTCGATGTCTCGACTGGCCGACTTTACTTAAAGGTAGAATTTTAAAATAATATTTATTTACAATATTATTCAATAAAAACCTAATTGTTCCCCCAAATAAAAAATAAAATCAGAATATCTTAATCGACATAAAATTTCCTGTTTAGAAGTATAAACTTTAAATTTTTAACGATAAAAATTGTCTGTGAAGTAGTTTTAGTTTATTTGATCCTTATAAGTCCACAAATAAAAAATCTGCTACTTTTTCATTAATAAGTTTTATTATTTCAAAAATTAAATAAAAAACATATTGAATTAAGTTTCCTCAAAAACTTTTATACTTGGGTCAGTTAGCTAAAAACGTTAAATTTTGTATCTGAGCTTGTTTTGTATAAAAAAACATGACAGTTATTTTTAAATTTCTTCTTAGTTAAAAATTAAGAGCTGCATAAAGGTAAAAATTAAACGACTTAAAATAAGGGTTCTAAGGAAAAAATTAAAAATACATAATGAACGCAACGTAAGCTTACCCTTTCTGTATTCAGTTCTTTGACTTGTTCTTTCAGTTTATCGATTTGAACATTCATGTCATTCATTTTCTTTTCCTTTATTAAAGCCAAATATGTGAAAATGTTTAAAATAAATAAGCATTAAATTCATAAAACTGTTACAGACGCGATTCGTTTTAAAGCTTCGATTCTTAGGTAGATAATCTTATTATGTGACGCATTATTTATTATTTAAAGAGGATTATGTGCTATACCGACACTTTTAATGAGTAGTACTCGAGTAAATTATTCATCAAAATTCGGGAATAAATATTGAGAAGAATATTCCTGAAATATAAACTGAATAAATAATACGGGAGTGTATGTGCTGTGGAAAATTGTATCAAAATTTGTAGCCATCGCCTAGAAATGACAGCCTATTCGATGCAATTTATTAGATTCGTGTGAACTGATTTACAATGCTGAGCAAAATGCGGTAAAAAAAATTACTGAGTGAAATCCAAGTAGAACACTGGGAACTTAAACAATTACGTTTCGACAAATTTAGGGACGCCTTCTGAATTTTCTGTAATTAATTCATGATTAATATATAAATTCACCTGCACACAAACATATATATATATATATATATATACATATATATGCACAAATATATTCAATCATTAAATGCTTTTTGACGTTAAATCTAACAATATTTAAGTATTATGTATCTTATATGTAATAGAGTATTATGGTATAACAAGTTTGGTCAATTTCGTAGCTTCTAAATTTTAAAGATACAAATAGTTTTAATTTAAGATATTAATAGCACAAATTATATATCTGTGAATGTTTTAATCAAACCCAAAGTTAAATTTCCCAACATATTTTGATTGGTTTGTTTGATTGGAAATACGTTGACAACATTTACTTTGAAAATGCTTAAGTTAACGCCGTTTGTTAAAAGTTCTATTTAAAACTTTAAATTGCAAAAAAATTATTTCAATACAAAGCATATAATATTTGGTTAAAATAGGAAACATACAGCTTTCTTTTCTTCTCTCGATCCAGAACTAAAAAGATCGTCAAAACGTTTTTGTAGATTGGAGAGTTCGAGATTCTTAATACGCATCTCATTCTCATGCTCTGACTGATTTTGTTCCATTGCATCGACTAGTTCTGCGCGAATTTGATCACCTTTCTGGAGAGCAGTCGTCTTATCCTGTTCAAGACGACGAGCAGCTAACTCAAGTGCTTTTACTTGTTGCCCACTAATATTTAGTTGTGATTCTATGTTGCTGACATTTTTTTGCAGCTCTGATATTTTACTATCTTTCTCACTCGTCTCAGCTAAAATCAACTGCAATTTGTCTTTCATCTCCAATAATTCTCTGCATGCATGTACTTTATCGCTTTCTTTGGTCTTAAAATGTTAGAAAATATCACAGTATTTTGCTGAAATCAGTTAATACTTAAATTAATATATAATTATTGAAACGCAATTATTGTATGAAAATCAAATATGCTTAACTAATAAAAAAACTAATAGAAAGCAGTACAAGTAATATAATAAATTTTAGTTTACTAACAAATTTTAATTTTACAATAGGATATAAATTGTTTAGATGGAAAGAAAAAAATCGCATAGACCATTTTGGTTCATATTTTTAGCGGTTAAATAAGTATTCACGAGAACTTGATGTATTTACTAAGCGATTGAAACTTAGCACTTAATTGATCATCGCAAAGATATTACAATACTTCATATTGATACAAGTAAACACAGTTTATAATTACAGTTGAGAAATAGAAATAAAAGTTTTTTTAGAAATGCTCAAAATTTTGCTTTCTCAATATTTAGATTTACATTTTTAAAACTGCAAATATTTAACTGAAATAATTTAATTTAATTATGATATTTAATTTGAATCTCAATGCTTCTATTAATTATCCGTATATATCTGCATATAAGTAGATCAAAATAATTTTAGCCAATAATGAATTAGAAAACTTCTTTATGCGAAGATATTATAAAATGTAGTATTTCCTATGTTTTGGATTATTAAGATAAGTTTAGGTTCACAGCATTAGCAGAAACCAATGACAGTTATTCGATAAAGTATGAGCAAATATACATTTTATTATATTTAAGATCAAATATATTAACCAGGAGCTCCTACAAATCTATGATTTTAGAGTTAACACAATGAATATATGTATATTATAATCTTTTGTCGTAGATGAACAAAATATCTTGCAAAATTGAAGCGAAGAAAACAAATGCTGGACTTATAATTGAAAAAAATTTTACATAACAATATAAAAATATTTTTCCAATGACGGATTTGAGTAAAATTTCTACGAAATTTATAATGTATTAAAGACCAGGTAACTATCCTCTAGACTTAGATACTAGAGAATAATATGAAAAAGAAACTGTTCACGAATTTGATAAATTTCTTTTTCGTTTTGCACATAGATATTGTTATATGAAAAAGATTTAAATTTTCCGGTATATTGATGAAGATGTAAGAAATGTTTTATTAAAAATTGCCCAAAATATGTATATATCGTTTGATAAATTTTCAGAATAATTTTAATAGTGCAGGTACAATAGAGTGGGAAGATTCGAAAGATAATCGGATTAAACTACTGTTTCTAAAAATTGGAAAATGGTCTAGCGCTTTTAAGAAAAAAGTGCTACATTCTAAAGGCTGACAATGAGACATAAAACACTATTCTATATCTACCCCTTAAGTTAGTATTTTGTAATTTAATTTTGAATTTCTTCGAGCGGCTTATTTGAAACCTCATATAATTCCAAACAATGTTTTCCGCCTACATACGATTTCATTCAATGAAGACATCCGAGATTTGTATATTACTTTTACATTCGCGACATCGTTTCTAAATAAAGTTTCAATCTATCTGATGGCTAATCTCCACTAAGTGCGTAGTCTGATTAGATCTCTAAATAGGAACATATCTGCATTCTGTTCAATGTCATCATTTACGTATAGAAATGAATCATTGCTAGATTTAAAAAAAATCCTGTTAAGTTAATCAGCTCTTTTCATCCTTTAGTGGTTTCCAGCTTATTGCTTACTGTAAAATTTTAAAAATTACTGTTCATACATTATGTTCAATAGTAAATACCCACAACTATTTACATAATTGAGAGTCTAGCAATATCATAATCATTCGCCTCTTGAATGGATATTGAGCACTTCGGGATAATTTTTCGAAAAATATTTCTATATAATTACATATATAATCTTTTCAGTCTTTTTAAATGATATTCATTCTCCACAAATATCTTCTTTAATCTATTCTATTCATCATATCAATAATTAAAATAGATTTTTAAATGTTTTTTCCATTTCATAGATTTTAAAATGCTTAATTTGTTTCTGCAAGGGTGGTCAGAGAACCAATTTAGGGGACACCCAATTAGGTACAATTTATATAACCAACGTTTTCCCATATCAAATCAATTTATCTCACCTTAGCTTTAAAGAATAGTGATTTAAAAAGTACTAATTTTCTCATGTAAATATTGGTTTACTTTATTGGTCATCTAAGTAAATAATTTTCTGCAATTCATTATATTCATGAATCGAAATTTTCAAAATATCGGGATGTAAACTCAAAAAGTAAATTAGCTTCCGAGGCATTCCGTTCAAAAGTATTTTTCCAGGTAATACATAAAATTGTTTGCAACTGGAACATGGATTTAAAAATTATGTTGATCAAAATATTATGCCACAATAAATATTTCCTCAGTAATATCTATAAATTAATGCGTTATAGTGTATATACCCGGAAAAAATTGAGTATTTTCTAATTTTATAACAAAAGATTTTGATCTATTGTACGTATGTGATTTCTAGGCAATACAATTTGTCCTCAAAACTTCCTGTGTCATGGCCGGTACAAAATCGTTTATTCCGAATAGAATTGTATTGCATTACATATGGGAATATACCTACATCAAGTTTAATTTTCATAGCGTAAAAATTTTATAGATTAATTTCCTAGCATCCCTTCAAGATAGTATATGTGGCCTTTATTTCGAATGTCAAAATTCACCATTCTTTAGTTAATAATTCATTCCAAAATGAGCTGACTGTGCCATTTGAAATATAGCTACACATTTATTAGCCTAAATACATATGACAATGTTGGACATCAAATCATCCCTTAGGAATTTCAACTCAGAATTCAGATGGGATTATTCATTCTTATATTTTAACACAAACGTGGCTACATTCAGTTAAAATGTTATTCATTATTTATCTAAGAGGGTTTGAGAAATCTTCAGTTCCCTTGTAATAATCTCTTTTATAGACGTGTGCTAATTGGGAATCGCATCTTTAGGCCAAATTTCAGTATTTCTAGCTGGATAGCCTTTAGATATTTTGTTGACAAATCAACACCCAATTAGATATTGGAGAATTATTCTGATACTAAATCAAAATTTATCAAAGAAGGATTATCATTGTTCAAGCTCTGATGAAACACGAGTCATGACGTTTAATCTGTGAAAAGCAAAGGTGCGGATTATGAAGAAAATAGAACGTATGCCTTGTATATTCAACTAATTGGAAAATGTACCGTTGTATCTAGTTGGTTTAAATTGGCATTACCGTTTTAGTTAAAATATTTGTTTACATTTCATAAACATTGAACTGTTGGCACATACCTAAAATTTCAAAAAAATGTAAATTTATATTATCGTATTTTCTGGACTAAAAAGTGCACCTGTGCGTGTACCTATGAACGAGTCTGCTTTCACACAGAATTCTCATTTCGAACACATTAGACCTAACACTTTTATTGCTGAATTTAATAATAAGTACATGAATTTAAATATTAAAATTAATTAATTAAAAGTTTACTTGCCAAAATTTATACCACAAAAAGCACAAAACAGACTTATGAAGCAATCAGATAGGTAGTAAAGTTACTTACAATAAAGAGATTAAATCGTAAGTTGTAAATTGTGGATAAGACAGACAAAATGCTATGCCGGGTGTCTTTAATATAAATCCTATTGAAGCTTTGCAATGAAATATATTACAGAAGAACGGATTAATACAAGATAGTGTTTTAGTTTTTTACAATCTTTCATTCCATATTTCTCTCACGAAGGATTTTTTCTGGCATATAGCGTACCTGATTACAAGACACATTGCCGATATTTAGAGGAAATTAATTTTTATTAAGTGCGCCATAAAATAATTGAATAATATAATAATACAAATCCTGCAATTAGATTTAGAATAAATAATACGTTAAATAAAGAAGCGACCAAAAATATCTATATAAACTTCTAGTTTGCATAAGATGGATGGACAATAAACATGGGAAATCATAGATAATGCGAGTAAAAATAAATTAAAGACTTTAAAAAGACATGAATTCTCAGGAGTATCGCAAGATGTGATAACGAATATCGATGAAGACCAGAACGTGTGAATTTTCTGGAGTAATATGTATTCAAAATTGTTTTAAGTCTCATTTGTGGTGAAGTTTAGCATATCTGGAAATCCGGTGTTTTGGTACCATGTAAAGAATTGGCAAACGTAGTGTTGGTAACCTTTAGAGGCTCTGCGTATATAATATATGGTAAGTTGGCTATGAAATCGCATTGTTGAAGAATTTACTTATAGCTAACTCCATTTCTGCTTAAATAAACTTTCGTATAAAAGATTATACCATACAAATGTCCAACATTTAATGACGGAATTTATAGTGCGTATAGGGCGTAGTACCGGCTGTTACTGATATGCCGCCAGTGAGCATGAAGCACGTTTACATAATTATGTATTAGGTATTGCACACCTAGTTAAAAATTAGTTCAATTATGATAAAAATGATAAACCAAAGACAGCATGAACAATAGTATTGGTACCATTTAAAGGATTGTTATATATATATATATATATATATATATATATATATATATATATATATATATATATATATATATATATATATATATATAGATTTCTGCGAAAATATAATGGCCTTTCCTAACTGTGTTGTACATATCTGCTTTATTTATTTATTTATTTCTGAGTTAAAATTCCAAATGCATCATAATGGCAGAACTAAAAATTACACATGAGCTTAAGTGCTGTGGGATAACATTGCCACGTCGAGATAACGATCATTACATTTCGCCCAAATGCGGATATGGCAAGGTCTGTGAGAGAAAAAGATTTTACTTATGGCGCTTTGAAAATGATCAATTTCTTCCAAGATTTTACAAATTATGCCGTTTAGCTTAGATACATACAACTAAGAAAATGCTATGACGAATACCAAAGTATGTAATATGAATACCAAAGTATGTCAATATTGAAAGCCAGATCTCATTGTCGGAACCTCGTATTAGTATTTTTTACTCACGCGAGCATGTTATGTTCACGAGTACTCTGAATCATTTGGTTTTGAATGTAGTCAACTGTGAAAATAAGAATCTACAAAATGATCTGCTTGAAAATAAAAAAAAACAACCAACGTGTTTTGACAGAAATCCGACGCGTTAATTTTCAACTATACGAGTTTGATTCTATTAAAAAAAATCAAGTAAAGTCTTATCGCTTGGAACAAAAATTTTTATATTGCCGAAAGATAAGGACCCGATGACAAATTGCAAACAAACGCCTCACTGGAGGGTCTATACCAAAAAGTTTACATCAGGAATTTCACAACAAGTCGAATTTTGTCCACTTCTTGAAGCTGGTCTACTTGTTGCCTATGAACATTTTAAAGTTAGTCAATTTTATAAATAGGAATCACATAGACGAACTTAACAAATTGTAACACAACAACGAAATTCGAATAATGAATCAAGAATGCTCATGTTTTTGTTTAATAAATAGCATTGATTATAATAATCAACTGAGAAATATTCTTGACGAAGGACAGAATTTTAAACTCTGTCATGTAAATAAAATCAGATCAGAAACTACGGAAGATTTAGTATAGCGTACAATCAAAAATTCGTGGGAAGCAATTCAGCAAAGTTCAAAAAATTGTGTTCGAGATAATTTTGACTTTGTAAATATGGTAAAATCGTAAAATGTTTAAAAAATGATTTAATTCTAATTAAAAATCCATTTACAACCATCCAATCTGATAAAACTATCGATTTCCTCAATACGTTATTCAGTAATAAACACCTATAATTTCTCATACCTAAAAGTCATCTAAAAATTCTTCTAAATATGTGCATTAAAGATGCACAATTCGCTTTCAATGTCCAACATTTCACGCAAGTCGATGAATTGCGGATGGACAGTCAGTTAGGAAGTCTACCAGCTGATGCCCACATGTCCTTTCTGAAAACATCAAAACTAGAACTACTTATTCAAAAATACTGCAGAAATATCTAAGATATTTTTATGACACATTCATAACAATAAAAAAAGTTGTCGAAACATGTGACCTGCTTAAAAAATGTAACAACGTGGACCATCATATTCAGTTTACTTGCAAGTGCGAATATCCTCAGCCTAACACACCGTTTTTTCTTGAAGTATTGCTATTAAGACAGGAAGATGGAAGTCTAAATAGGAGAATATGTCGTAACAGACGTGGACATGTCAGTGCATCCATTCCCACAGCGCTGTAACAATCTAGCAAAAGAGAAAGTTGATACGCAGTCTATCCGACAGAATAAAGTAAATCTGTTCTGATCAATTTTAATGTCAATAAATGATCGTGCTTCCAGCAACATTATTAAGGAACAGATACCGCAAAAATTTCGTTGAAGCATATATGAAACATAAAAAATGACGAAGGTGTTATGAATACTTACCAATATAAAAGGTAATATGTCAGTATAATATTAAATTGAACGCACCATACAAAATATTTCCTCTAAAAGTTAAAAGCTCAGTGACTTCTCGGATATTAGAAAGCGCTTACTGAATTAAAATGTTATTTAAATGCAATCGAACAGTCCAACATAGTATATTTAAACAAATACCATAGTTGCTCAGTGCGCTATGTAGGACGGACTTACCAATTACTAAGAAAGCAAGAAGTTCGCACTTATTTTAAATATAAACTGTTAAATGTATGTGCGTGTGTGAACACACGTTTCTCAGCTTGTACGATTCCGGCTTCCTGTTTGTCGTGTATTATGCGCATTTAATTCAACTTTATCCCTCTTTTTCTAAAAATTGGCTATATTAAGTACCAGATTTTACAGTCAATTTGAGTTCTGGCGAAAAGAAAATGGCATTTTTAACTGTGTTCTACATACCTGCAGTTTAATTAAAGTATACCTCCACACACGATTTAATACGCAATTAAAATTATATATTGTGAGTTGGCTATGAAGTCGCATTGTTGGAGACTTTATAGGAAGTTAAATCCATAACTCTCAGAAATCACATTCGCATGGGAGATTGTACTGTTCAATTTCCCCACATTACTTGGCAAAATATATTGTGGATATAGGCGTTATAAAGGCACATACAGGTGGGTCGCCAGTAAGCACAAAACACATGTGTACATGAGATATTATCTAATGTTCATGTAGACGTTGCTTTATCCTCCTGGTCCTATTTGAACTTATTTATCACTAGGTGCGCAAAAATTAAGAGACAACTTTGTTTATACGAGTTCTTCGCGGCCAAACACTATATAAAATTTTGATCAATTTTTTTCATAAAAATTAAAAAAATTGAATGGGTTAAAATTGAATTATTGCTAATATATTAGAATGTATAGTAAAAAGAAACTTATTAATTAAAAATTGTAAAGCATGAATTAATATCCAGAAATGAGTTATCTCGACGTACAAAATGCTGGAAGCAGGGTTATCATAACGCAATGAGATTTTAATAAGAAAATGCACGACCACCTAAAAAATAGTGAAGTTCATAATAAAATAAATAAAGACGATACGGAACAGTGTCAAGATGATGAAGATATATTTATCAATAAAATTATAACGGCAGAAAATATCAATCCAATAACACAAAGGGATACATTCTCTCTCCATACTATATAGATTTGTGAAGGTCCATATATAAAGAAATCCTCTTAGGATATTTTTGAATGTTCAGAAATCACTAAACTGTAAAAGGGAAAATTTTTTCTCTAAACAGTTAAAAAATGCTTATATTTTTAGATTATATATTGTAAAATATATAACTTTATAGGAATTAAAGTAAAAATTTTGTTAGAGAGCGCTATAATGGCAGGCCAATATTTAACATCTATTTATATATTCTTTTTTCTGTCAATGGCACTTTAGTGCGTTATTTAGAAAAATAAAATTATTAAGCATAACATATTTAGTAAAAGTCTGTTCAGATAGAACCATAAGTATAAAAAAATGCTTAATTTTATTTACAAATGCGATTTTTATATACAGGTGACTCATTAGTTGGACCTGAGAAGTATAACAACATTAAAAATATTCTATGCATGTCCGTTAATACATTACGTTCAGACGAGAATCATATCATCAAGTTTGGATCGTCAAAATGAATCAACTATTGTATTTCCTAGTCGCCAAATAATCATACATTATCTTGAAAGGAAACGTTTGTAAAAATGCCACTCAGTCCATACTTTTTTTTAGATATTACTTGATAATATTTTCATAATATAGATTAACTTAATGAGGAATCGTAAAACAATTATTTTATTAGCTAAGCAGGTCAGTTTTAGTTTATGCTGTAAAAATGAAACAGTAAATGAATTATCCTTTCATAATGAAAACATGCAGTAAAATGTCAGATATTATTAAATAGTGTTTAAAGTAATATTACTCATTCGGTTATCATCATAAATTTTTCCGCTTACTACTCTTGTTGGATTAAAATAAGAATGTAATTTTTTTACATTAAGAAGAATTAAAACGGCTAGATGTATATTTGAAATAAAGGTATTTCCTTTGGAATGCGAGCCTTAGTAAAATTCATATTACTCTTTGCATGTGGAAATATAAAAATATATTATATGAGATACAAGAACCGTTTCTTTCTCATACTTTTCTCAAATATCTAAAAAGGAACAAAACTCTATATACATATATATTGAGAGACAAAATAAAATATAAGAATGTTAACGTATTGACTGTGAATTAATCGAAAAACTAATTGTTTGTGCACCACTTCCAATCCAAGCTCAATGCGCGAACATGCTTTTTATGCTGGCATAAATTCGGCTGCAGTTTGTTTATCAACAGAGCTCCATATGTGGTTAGCACTTTTAAGTTATTGTTTTTAGTAATTTTAATAAATGCCACGTGTGATAAACATAGTGTGAGGTTTCAACGATATTTTGCACATATGCAAGCGAGTATTCATTATTTGATTTTAAATGGGCACATATATTTCAATATTCTTTCTATCGAGTATATTAAAGAAAATAAAACAAAAACAGCCGTTAATGTCGATTTCAAATATTATTTACAAATATGCATGTGCAATTTATCGATCTACTTATTTAGACCGATCGATTACACGGTAAATTGTTTTAGACAAAGTTGCAATATTGATATAAACACCTGACCCATTATGTACATACATTCGTCAGTATAAATTAAGTATTGTATAGTATAAGATCGAAACCTTGATTAAAAGTAATTATTTTCACCGCCCGCGCAGCCAATGTTCATTTAAACGGTTAATTGTTTGATTTAGAATACATTTAAAATTAAACACCTGTTTCAAATCAAATGGTGAATACACGTCTGCAATTGCGCTCCATTATATATATGTTATCCAGATGTAGTATTTTAGATAATTACAAAATTTAATAATAGAAATGAGTTAGCAACATACAAATCTTTTTCAATAAACGAACTGCAGCTGGATTAATGCAAGCAGGAAAAGAATTTTGGGGCATTGAGTTTGAACTGCAAGTGGTTCACGCAACTGATTGGTTGGTACCTGAATTCTCTCTATCCACGTTTCCGTTTTTTGTTTTGTCTTGACTTTCAATATATATATGTATATAAAAACATATTTATTTCTAGATACTTGAGAAGAATATGCCGAAGAAACGGTTCTTGCATTTGTAAAATTTCTTTTCCATTTTGCAAATGGAAAGGTACTATGCGTTTAATTAAGCCTTGCAATCCGAAAGAAATATTTTTTGGTTTGCTATTTATTATATTAACAAAGATTTATTGGCTTATTTATAGTTTAAAAAACATCGGAAATAACTTTTCATATATTGAGTTCTTTCAGTTAATTAATGCCAAATGTTTCCTTCTAAAATTGAGAATGAAAATTTATATTCTATGTAACAAAATTCATTACCAAAATCCACAATTTGGTCTCTGGTTTGAAATAATTTGAATCGACAGATTTTATAAAGATATTACGCAATCACAATTAATGAGATTGTGAAAACAAATAATCTTTTTCTTCTAAAAAATGGATAATTCTAATCCATAATGGTATCAATCTTCAATTAGCTCAGTTAGAGAATAACAGTGAAATTCAAAGTCATACGCCTGTATGAAAAGTTGATGCTATTATGATTAAAAATGAAAAAGAAATTCTACATTAATTGAAAAACTCAAGCAAAACATTATTGTACTGAAAGGAGAAATACAAACAAGAAAAAAGAGATGATAAAATTAAAGTTACAACCCATATAAATTCAGCGGCATTCACAAAATCAATGGCAATAAAGGTCCTCATCTTAGCGTGATATATGTCTATTACAGCCCAATAAATTAAATTTATCAAACAAATTCGAAATATATTCTCCTCTTAAATGAAATCGGAAGTACGGTCGACATCTCCACAACTATGGAGAATTAAAATGTAGGTCTTTGTGAAGCCTCTAATTTCGATTTTCAAGAACATAATATTTTGCATAGAGCCACCCTTTCTTCAATAATTTCTGATAATTATAAAATAGGAAATAGCAAAATTTAGGCTGACACAAAAATTTATTTTAAGCTCATATTATTGTTTCCTGTGTATTTTGCTCTCACTTACGGACTAAATTGTCGTATTCGGCAAGTATTAAAAAGTATTTTTGAGAACGATTTTCATAGGTTTTTTGAGATAAGCATGAAAAATTGACAAAAAAGGATAGCATAAGTCACGTACATTACGGGCTATCCTAACTATCCAAAACTGTAGTAGATATTTTTTTGTAAATATCTACGTAAATAGTTTAAAATACGAAAGGAGTCAAGAATATAATTATGTATTCGGTGTTGCGCACCTAACAATAAATTAGTTTAATTATGACCAGAAGAATAAACCAAAGACAGGATGGACGGAAAGTATAATCTCGTGCTTTTAGGTGTTAAATTTAAACTCCTCATATTGCTCAACATTTCAAATTACTTTTCAAATAACATAGCTAGGAGTAATTTAGTAAAACTAAAGCAAGGGCGAATCGAGTTATCAATATAGATCTTAACAAAAACTAGAAAAACATATTCAAGATATCTGATCTCTTTAAACTAGCAAATTGTCATTTAAAAAGTACACACAAAGAATAAGAAATGAAAATTCCATTCGAATTTTTTTCTATAAATCACTGTTATATTGATCAGAAGAAGTCTAATATTATCAAAAATAGTAAAATTTATTTGTCATTGGATATAACTAGATTTTAAATAAAAATTTATAAATTCAAAAACTTATTTAACTTTATTAGAATGTGGGAGATTAACAATAAAATCGACAAATATGGAAGAGTATATTTGAGAAAACATGTCATTAAAATATCATCAGGATAAAGCACTTTGTTGTTTTAAGAATTACTGTCACAATCAGTAAAATATCTATTAAAAACCTGTTAAATCATTGTAAATAATAAGAATTTTAAATCTAGTTTAGAATCTACAATAAACTGTATGTAAAGTCTCAAAATCTCACGATACTTAGTACAGGGTGTTTAGAACTAATATAATTTTTTTTAACCATATAAACTTAAGTTTATGATATGCTCAATCAATATTCGTTATACTTTATAGGGATCATCGAGTGTGCAATATGAGAGTAGATTTCAAACGAAATTATATCTCCTATCATCTAATTCAAGAATATACACATATCGGGTTCATATTTTTCTCCGAATAATTCATAATATATTAGACATTTTGCATTTGTAATGAATAAAATAACAAATTTCCATATGCGTAACGATTATTAGCCTTCAGATTTATATATCTGCAGCTCTAAATACTGAATATTTACTAATTTAATTATAAGATCCAAAAAGCTCAATTTGTGTTTAAAAACATATTCCTGTATAATTATTATGATCAAGGTTGCGGTCTTGATATAACCTGACCCAGTAATTACTTACATATGTCGTATAAACTAAGAGTATGGTGTAGAAAAGGCAATTTTAGTTTATACTGACATATGTAAGTAATTAATGGGTCAGGTGTTTATATCAAGACCGCAACCTTGATCATAATAATTGTTATCACCACCCGCGCAACCAATGTTCGTTTAATTATATTCCTGTATAGTTTTACGACCGTAGTACATGTTTATTTAAAACAAATTTAGTACTCTTACCTTTAGTTCATTTTCCAACCGTTCAATTTTTGTTAATGAACATTCGTATAACTCCTGAAATTTGTGAATTTCATTGTTTTGAAGGTCCAATTCAGCTTCAAGTTTTCGGTTCGTACTTCTATAATAAGAGTTGCACATTAAGTTAACTTTATGTATTACAAAACATTGACAGTATTTTTAAAATACGGTCATTAAGATGTTAAAAAGAAATAATTTTAAATCTAAATAGTTTTCTGTAAATCAAAATTTTAAAGTAAGTTTAAATGGGGCAACATGTAAATGAATTTGAAAAGGAATTTGTGAACTCAGTAATACGTAAAAAGACCAAAAATAAATAAAAATTAAATTTGCCAAATGACAATATAAATTTAAATCAATTTGGATTGAGGAAGAAAAAAATTTTTAAGAAATAAAAATGTTATTCACGAATATACTTTTAAGTGTATTCAGTAGAAAGTGAAACAAAGGGCATCATTATCCAAATAATTTAAGTTGGCCTCGGACAGAAATGGTTTCAAATGTTGTGCAGATTAAAAGTTAAGAAGTAAGTTTCTCATTCCAAGTCATGAAATTGCAGAATCAAAATTTATGTTACTATACACGTAAATCACTTTTTAATTTTGCTCTATGTATTAAATTAAAACATATTATCTAAACATAACTATTAATACTATTTTAAATTTTTTAATTAACAAAAATTTAAATTAACATAACGACAACAACGTTATGGCATTTGTTTCTTATAAACCTCTGATTCTTTGTAATATAAAACTCTTTTAAACACAATAACTAAAAATGAAAAACTATTTATAGGGTAGATTTAAAAGATAATTATTTTTCAATATAGAATATCAACATATGTGCATGCCGATAAAATAAAAAAAAACTATTATATATATAGCCTTTAATAAAATCTGAAAATTTGGAGATAAATGAGAATATATTTGTCAAGAATACATAAAGCCACTGCATTAAATTTTGGTAAAATTGTTCAATTATTAATTGAAACCTATATATTCGAATGAATAAGGATAAAAAAAATATTTGTATGAGTGATGAAGCGATTTCAGAAATGCTCATAACTCTGCTTCTATTTAAGATTTTCTTAGGAATTCCAAATTCTTTTACGAATTATCATGAATGTAAATTCTGTAATGGCCCGAAAATTTTTTGGGTAATAATAAGCCAGAATTATGATTCAACTCTATGGAGGTCCACACGACAAAAACTGGCTTTAATATATAATTTTCAACTCATTTTAATTCTATGTGGAGAAATTGACGAATTCGAAGTTATAAAATCCAGAAAAGTGGAACAATTCTTCTCAATTTCAGTTTATTCACAATAGCACGTAGATAAGATCACTAATCCTGCCTGATTTGTGGCATAATATAAAACAGTTGAAACTTTTAAGCAATTCTTAAAATGAAATTGCAGCAACAACACTGTCAAGTTTTACAATATGCATATTTATATAAACAAGATACTTGTGAGGCAAGTTATTAATATTTCATTTTTAAAATCTTGTTTAATAAATTGTATTATTCCCAAATTTATCGATTTAAATTAAATTTAAAGTTAAATTCTCATGGTATTTCTTTCAAGTATGAATTTTTGTAAATAATATGAACAAGTTGGTTCATGATATAGATAAATGTCAATTTTAACTTATTAAGGAGAAAACCAAATTAAGTTTGATGTTACTTTCTCTTTTGCAGGTAGGTGCTTTTAAATGAATAGAGGGATTTATTGATGTAGCCAGTAAATCGACAGTTAAAAAAGTCAGAATTAGACATTAGAAAACTAGCTGATTTGAGTATTTATAAACCTTTCCAAGACAATACCAATTCAATTGTAGCTAAACGTCTATTAAATATTTCCACACTACGTCGGAAGACACATTTAGTTGAATTTATTAACTTTGGTTTGAACATAGCAATTCCGAATTAAAAATAATTTAGAAATGAGGTCATTATATGGGCTGTTAAAACAGCGCAACTACCTTCAGATAATGATAAGTTTCAATGTAAATTAGGCGTTACATCAATGCTTTTAACATATAATGAGAATAAATTTAAGGAAAAATAATGTTATATTTGTTAAAGAGGGTAATGGAGCTACGGTTGTGATGAGTAAATCCGATCTTAATGATAAAGTATTAACGAAGTAAAATAATAAAAAGTTATACACGAAAATAATAAAAGCCACAACTGAAATTTTACAATAGCAACTAAAATCTTTGCTTGTAGGTATGCAACCCCTAATACACAATTGTATACTTATGCATTGTTTGGAAAAAAAATTTTAAACTAGGATAGCAGTAAGTTTAAATTGTTTCTACGGCTCTGTGATGACTTATTAGTGATCTGAAACTATGGTGTTGATTAAATGGTAAATTTCTTAAATTCAACGAATTGAATGAGTGAAATTCAATTTACTTCTTAAGGATATAATCAGGTTTATCTCTTATTTTGGAAATAATGCCAATTACAAATGATCTTACATCAGAAAAAGATTATTTTAGGGAGGATACTAACTTGGGAATCCTTCTGTATTTCAAGTTCAATCAAATAAGTAGCATAATAATTTGTATATTTAATGCATTATCAACAAAAGCCGTAGATAAACAAATATAAAACATAGAAAATATGAATTAGACAGACTCCGTGATTTATTCCAGGTTAGTGGCTACCCTTTTAATTTAATAGAAGCATCAAAACTGGATGTGATAAGAAAATATTAATCCTAATTTGAGGTACGTAAAAGCTGGCAGAGAAAAGAATGATCGTGGGATTATGGTACTACCGAACTCTAAGCGAGGCGGGAAAGTAAAATCAATAGCTTCAAAATGTTACTTTAAATTTTTTCAAACACATTCCTTTACGTAGGGCACTAGACTCCCTAACTGCACAAATAGAAATACCAGGATTGTTTGAAATCTCATGCAAAGGCAATAGCTTCATGTGTTTTAGTGAAATAATGCACCCAATCAAGGAAAGAAGAGGAGAACGTAGAAAGGCATTTAAGAATGTGTAATGTAACTTGGTCATTAACAATAACATAGTCGTAACAGAATAGCAAGACAGATCAGGGAATTAATCGAAATTAAATCAAGAGATGATATTATGAATGAAACAAGTGTGGAAATATCTTTAGGTTCGATATTAAATACAGCATGAACGAATGCTAGGAATAGACGATTGCAGGAATCAGAATCTGAAGTAAATTAAACTGGTCTTATCAGTAGGCTTATTATCTCAATGTTGATTGGTCAATTATTGTTATTACAATCCTTCTTAACTTCCTATTTTAACTATTTGTTTATTCTTTTGGGTTCTTAGTGAGTTGAACAATGATTAATAGAATTCGATCTTTTTTCTTACATTAATTATTTTTTCTTAAAAATTAATTTTAATAATTTTATTGTATATCAATCACTTATTTTATTTATTATCTTAGTTAAGCTTGTTATTTTACTAAAAGCGATAAATCACCCGAATAGATTCTTTATTTCTTGCCCCCACCCTAACTATAGAGATCACGCTGGTATTACATCATTTCAAATGTTTAGAAAAAACAATTGGTTAGACGAGGGAAAATAGTATATTAGAATCTATTGACTGCAGTTTTCGCAGATGAAGACAAATGGGTATATAGAATTACTTAATTAACTCCATAAAATTGAGTTATATATACACACGCACTTTTATACACCATCGGCGTGCGCATATCTAAAAATATGACAAAAACTATTATGAAACGAATATAACTCAAGTGGTTTGAGTGACATCTCACACATAGATGGTTCGTCTGTTTTTAAAATTTTATCACTTGTCTTGAAATGATGTTATTTAGTGTGTACTTAATTTATTGGGCTTCGCAGCCCATACTGTGAGTGTAACCTCAATTGAATCATATTATATGGTCAGTATTAATCGAAATGTCTAACGCATGTAAATGATAAATTAATATTCAACACTCTAGTTTTACTAAGTTAGTTTTACATAGAAGAAATCAACAGACACACACACGTGACACGCGCTTATCTAGTGAATGGTTCCTAAGACGTAAAATTGTTATGTTTGAAGAAAATGTCGCACTTGCTTCATTGGCTTGTTTATAAGACATGTGATGTGCAGAGGACCGACGAAGGATTTAGAGCAAAGAATCCGAAATATTCATAGTACAGTTTATATTTGTAAAATTAAAAAGAAAATTTATCAGATAAAGAACTGTTTCTTCTTAAGTATCTATAAATGAACATATCAATATATAAATATATATTAAAAGGAAAAATACAACAGAAAATGTAACCGTGGAGAGAAAGAGAAGTGCAAGTGTTACAAATGAAGAAACCATTGTCGTTATATTCAAAATCGTAGACAAAAATATGTTACCTTCTCCAGTGCCAGATCATACTTTATGTAAGCTTACCTTACCACGCACGAAATATGTAGTTTTGTTTTAATGGTAACATCCATAAACAGATTGATTGTCGGAAAATAGGGAACCCCTATCTCCAGTGTGAGCTACGATTTTCCCAGAAGATCTTGAGGACACAAGTAAATGTGCACAATACAACGGTATGTGAATGATAGTATCCTTGGTCATTAAAAAAGGTCGCAATTATGAATATTGCTTCAAAGTTTCAATAAAGCGCATAAGAATATCAGTGTCACGTCAGAGACTGAGAAAGATTATTTCCCGCCTTCCTTAGATGTATTACTATAGAAAGATACTAATGGTGAATTAACTAGAACAATTTGCCATAAACCAACTTTTTCTGCATAGTATTCGCATTAAAGCAGTTTCTTAACTTTTCGATATAAATTATCAACAGTTCGCTGCTATTTTTCAATAATTGACAGATTGATTAGTCCAGATTCAAACGATAGAAAATAAACTAATGCAATAAACGATTTAATGTTTAATGGCTATCCTAGACCATTAATTGAGCCAATTATTAAAAGGGGAAGTCAGGAAAATATGTGTTTGCGAACAAAAAAAACCGTTTACCTAAACATCGCATTTAAAGGGGATGCAGCTTCCCGCATAGCACAAAAGGATGTTAAATCAGCATCACCACGCAAATTTAATGTCGTTAAACTAAGAGTGTTATTTAAGGTAACACACTTGCCTTTACCCGAATTTAAATGGAGACAACCTTTAATGTAGAACTCAAATATTATTTACCAATACACTTGAGCCTGATTTCGATCAATTTACATATCACTTAAACCTCACACGTATGTTCTCTAGATGTAAGGTAATTACTAAATGGAATAACATAAATGAATTAGCCACACACGAAGCTTTATGGATAAACAAATTGCCGCCGATTTTATTGCAGCATAAAACGCAGGTTCAGGCATTGAGCTTGAACTGCAAATGATGCACGCAATTGATTGGTTGTTTCCTTAATTCTCTCTCTAGTTTCACATTTCCTATTTTGTTTCGCTTTCCAATATATATATATATATATATATATATATATATATATATATATATATATATATATAAATCTTAATTTGTAGATATTTGAGAAGAATTACAGAAAGAAATGGTACTTGTATCTGAAAGAATTTCTTTTTCTTTTTATACATGGAAAGGATGCTAAATTTTGTGGGATAGCATTCTAAGAATGTCTGAGTATCTCCAGCAACACAAGGCCGAAATTCAACTTCAGTCAGTCACAATAAGGATCAGGTATAAAAGAACTAAATTTTATTTGAAACTTTCTGGATTATTTATTATGATGCATATGCATCTACAACATATAAATTATTTTATGAGGTTTCGTTCATATAAATATTTTCCTATAATAATTTTACGAAAATTGAAAATTTAACATTATTACTAAATAGTCTGTTTACAAAATTGAATATAAATGTTTGAAATAAATGAAATACCGTATCTCGTTTGATTCCAATTCATAATTTTCCACTCTATGCTGATGCTCATTTATGATTTTGTGAAGTGAAATCAACTCATGCTTTTTTTGAAAAAATAAAAATTCAAAAATTAAACAGGAATCAGGAAAAGTATGCTCAAGATTTCAAAATAAAAATTGAGTTTACAAAGGCATTATTAAATGTCGATTACATATATACGAGAAGTAAATTAAATTATGATTAAAATCACTAAATCTAGGAATTCAAGAGAAAAGATTTTGGTATACAACCAGTTCAAATTTTAAATATGTTAAATTATTATCGTTTCATGAAGTTTTAATTTCTCAAATGAAATATAGTAACGTTTAATTAAATGAAGATTTCGAGTGTTTTATATAAACCAATGCCATGATATATACATTTAGCAATATAAACTAAGCACCGTATAAGCTAAATAAGGTAATTCATTCAGTAGAGCAGAGTTTGCATTCATTGGGATTTGTTTAATTGCTGTCAAGATGTTTGCTACGGATGTAGCCCAAAATAGAGATACTTTGCTTACGATTACATAAATCTATCAACTGCGCCATATTGCCACAAAGGCAATTATTTATGCGGACTGGTTTCGCCATTATTGGGAACTTTTTAAGTACTGCCATTTAAATATTTTGCATTTGTGATCTTACTTTTATACACTTCAAATGTATCAGTAGTTTGGACTTATATATTTGTCTGTCTAGTTGAGCTGTTTATTGCTATATCAATTTGATCCTTCTGCTATTTGTGGCATTGTGTGTTGTTTAAACACCCTTAAGAAGCATTACGTTTGCAGATGGATGCTAAATAACTCAGAGACCTAATAAAATTTTTAAGTCAAATATAAAAATTCAAAATATAAATATTTACCTGGAACCTTTTGAGTGCTTCGGATTGTTCTTCTATTTTTTCATCTTTAACACGTAAAATACTGTTGAGCTCATTAGCATATTCTTCTTTATTTAATACACTTTGCTATAGTGTACAAAATTAGAAAATTCAATTAGTTTAGTAATTAATTACATATCTTATAATCATTCGCATTAGAAATTCGCTTTAATAATCTACTTATTGTTATCAGTTATACTCTAAAATACTACAATATATAATTTTTATATATTCATAAATGCGTACAAGTTAGTTTTATGCACACAAGAACATGTAAAAATTATAAGTTCAATTGAATGATGCTATAGTTACCACAAAATTTTAGTAAATTATGTCGACGAAGGCTAGATTATTAAGCCTTTGTAAATGCTAAGAATTTAAATTGAAAATAATCTACGTGTTCAAGTTTACCCTTGATGAAAGAACACATATTTGACAAATTTAAGAGGCCCATTTAATCCAAATTTTAACATCAATGGAATATATGTCCATTTGTTTAATGAATATATAAATCAAATTCATAATTTTACATTTGGCACGTGTATAAACTTGCTCCTACTAGGTACGATATCCATAATTCATGAAGGCAAATTTGTCATTTATCTGTAACCAAGAGGATGTAAATTTATATTTTTAATTGGATGATGTCACTATTGCACTCAAAATGTGATAACTAATGCCGATCAAAGCTGGAAGACAAGGATTTTCTGGAGTAAAATTATTTCAAAATGAGTGATGCTCTCAATCTCCATGAAAGAAATACCGCAGATACACAATCAGTTTGTCAATATAACTGCAGTATATATAAATGTGCTGCTTATTTTGGACAGAAAATGTGTGTTATACTAATATTTCAATAATGAGCTACATCTATTGATGTACGAAGTTCTATTCAAGGCATGAAATGTAAAGAAGCTTCAAATTTTGGGAGATAGCCAATGCAACATCCTTTCTTTTATGATAAAAAGAAAAAAAGCTGCTTCTAAGCTGAATATAAACAGCTGATAACGTTTGTGTAACACTGAATATGCGTCTCATACTTGTGGAATGTTGTTATAGAATATGCACATTTAATCCAATCCTGCCTAATTTTATTTTGCAATGTTATTAACAGAAAATCTAAAATTTAAGACGATTTGAGATATGGCAAAATGACTTTTTGTGTGTCGTAAAACCGTGTTTCTAAAATAAAATTTAGCATCAACAAATGAATTTCTAAAAATTTAAATTATGAAACGACAAAAAGAGAAGAACTTAATACCATTTTTTGTATATAATTTGGTTATTATTCTTAATTTCGCCGAAATCAAATAACAGACATACACATCCACATAGCGCATTGGTTTATATTCGGCTCATGTAAACATGCCTACTT